>JAQZBX010022865.1:0-31244 GCA_029593785.1 Cabassous unicinctus | reverse complement strand
CGAGGAAAAGGGTAGACCAGATGCCTCCAGTATCTCAGGGCCAAGGAGATGGGAGCTTAAACTCAACCATCTCCTCCAAAGCAAGGTAGTGAAAGACAGGTCCAGGCAAGGTGGGAGGTAGTTCTCTCCTGAACCTGCAGCGATGTGCTTCCCAAACACTGGCTTTCCTGCTCCTTTAGTGGTCACAGGCCTCTCTGCGGGGAGAGAGATTCAGAGGAGGGACTGAATGGGAGAGGCACCAAAATACAGATGGTTTAAGCAGAGCAAAGGGGGCTCAGGGAGCAGGACTGCTCCTCAGCCCTTAACCCACTCTCTAGGCCTCGACTGTCCTATTCTGCCCAGCCTGCCGACCAGAGAGACGAAGCTCTCCCTCTGAAGCCGCTCCCTTCAAGACTGGAGCCACCAGAGGATTAAGCACCGAGAGTGCAGAGTGGTCACAACTCAATGCCCCCTGTGTTCCAAGACTTAGTTCCAAGACTGTAAGCCCTATGAGGGCAGGGGCCACATTTCTCTCGGCATCCCTGGTGCGTGGCTCAGACTAGATGCTCACAGAGCATTTGCTGAATGAATGAAAGAACAAATGAGAGCAGCTCGAGTGTAACCGGTGGGATGGCAGCGCAGTCAATGAACTTCTAGAGCAGGGGTTCTTAACGAGGGGTCTGTGAGCTTGAACTGAAATTCAAAAAAAACATTATTCTTGTGGGGACGTGTTGGGGCGGCTGTGGTATGTTTATTAAATAATACACAGTATAGTGTGGATTCAGTAAGGGGTCCATGGTTTTCACCTGGCTGACCAAGGGATCTGTGGAACATACAAAGTTAAGCACCCCTGCTCTAGAGTCTCTGCCAGGTGACCTAACGCCTCTCCCCCAAGCCAGGCAGGCCAGAGCACCAGCGCTATCCCCCACTCCTGGCATCATTGTGGGTATGCTTTAGGGTGGCTGCTCAACAGACCCCGCTGGCAGGGAATGCTGGACAATACTGCTCTCCTGCTGAGCTGGGGAGACTAGCATGGGCTCCACAGAAGGTGCATTTTCCTGTTCCTGGAAGGGGCTGCCTCCTTTTTTGCTGCATGTCCACACACCTGAGTTTGATCTCTCTCAGCACCTGCCACCTTCACTTGGGGAAAACTTGGTTCTGCAGCCCCAGGTTTGCTCCTGCCAAGAGGGCTGTAACTGCGTGGGGGAAGAGGGGAGGCATAGCACGAATGGCTCTCAGCACACACAGCAAAACAGCACAGCAGCCCCTGAGAGGGGCTGGCAGCATTAGCTTCATAGACGGAGGAGGAGGCTACAGAGACTGGAAGAACACTGGAACAAGGAACAAAATGGGCTGAGGACTCACCTCTCCCTGAGACTCAGAGAGAGAAGAGGCCTTTGCCCAGACATCAGTTTGTGTGGCAGACTTTCCTAGAGGCAGGGGGATGGGGACAAGGGCATCTAACAGTCCCCCCCCGCCCTAAGAACCTGTTTTGGTGCAGTGAGTTCACCAGTGCATACGGTGGGGTATAGAATGAGTGCCTGAGAAAGTGACTCCTCTGCTCAGATCGGCACACTTCCCCAGCATTTCCCTTCAGGGACAGCAGGCCCTGGCTGCAGGAACGCCCAGCTGCATCCAAGCAGGTGTGGGAGGGACCCAGGTGAGAGGGCCCCTGAGCTTGCGCCCCAGCCCCTGCTATTTACCCTGTTCCCTTTCACCATGAGAGAGCTGCCCCTCAGGCTTCCAGTCAGTGACCGCCGCTGGGCCAAAGGACAGTTACTCACGCTCAGGCTCAAACAACACAACGGGGCCACGGTCTCTTCCCTGCAGATGGAGTGTGTGTGTGTGTCATCCTTCGACTGAATGATTATTAAGTGGTGCAAGCCTTGCTAATACCTTTGCGGCTTAAACATGTGGCAAACAGCGCTTTAATCAAGTCCCAGAAGGACAAAGCCGCATTCCTGCCCAGGCTCCCTGGCTAGCAGCTGGAGGCTCCAACCAGAAGTGGTGGCCGTGGCAGGTGGTCCATTTTGGGAGTCAGCTTCACCCTCCTGAAACCGACTCTAGCTGCAGAAACAGCTAAGGGGCTACTCTTAGGCTCGAGATCTCTCGCTCTCTTTCTCGGAAGCTAGGTACCTTTGGTTTCAAACATGGATTAGGTGGGGGGGATGAAGGCAGCACCTTCGGGCTCTGAGAACTGCAGGTCTGTGAGGATCTCCGTTTGGGGCCACAGGTTGCAGGGCATGTGTTGAGTGGCTGCTTCTGGTTCTGCTGTGACGCTTGCATAGGCCGCCCCATTCTCCTTGAGACAGACATCTTTGGAGGCTTCGAGGCTTGCAGGAAGGGACTGGGAACCTGGGAACTCCAGGGACAGAGCAGAGCTGCATAAGGCATACGAAGAACACTGGGTCACCCCCAGGCCGAGGCAGTACAGCACTATTAGTGCCGTGTCACCTCCGGGTCTCCTCATACCTCAATGAAAGAACAGATGGGGTCAGTCTTGGGGGGCAGGTCCCCATCCACACACACTGTGTAAAACACAAATTTCAATGTCATACTGAATTGACAGGAGTGTTGGTATCTGCTGTGCTAGAGATGAGAGGGGGAACAGTGCTATACACCCCCAAATACATCAGCAAAGCTTTACATCACAGGGATGGAATCCTTGAGGGTATCAGTGTAGACTCCTGGACAGGTGGGGGGTGCCCTCTAGTCTGGCTGTAGTGGGTGGGGTCCTCTCTCCTACAGCCTGGGTTTCACCAGTGAGGAGGAAGGAGGCACAATCCCAGAGCCTTTCTATTCTTTCTTTATAGGTGAGCACAGCTCAGGGACCAGACACCTGATTGATTTCTGCTCAAGGTACACAGTCACTGGAGGTGAAGTCCTCTACCATCAGCACCCACTCCTCTTCCCTCAAACTGCTTCTTCAGAGTCAGTGCAGCAAATGTCTTGGATACTCTGGAGGAAGGGGCAGGGTAAGAGCAGAGAGCAAGAGGTAACCTCCCAACTGAACCAGAGAGGCAAGGAGGTTCTCTTGCCTCTCCCTGCCAAAAATACTGTCATTTTCCAGAAACGAGCCAAGCCCAGCTCAGCAACTGACAGGGCAGAAGTGGACGGGTTGGGAGCAAGGGGAGGCATATGGCGAGAAAGGCATCCTTCGGAAATACGTTGGCCCGGTGGCAGTTTGAATACTGCAGCTTTTCTATACGTTCTGTAACTGATCAATTCTTTTTGCCCATCTTTGTGGTTTCCTGGGGGAGAATCCATCTATTCTTTCTTTTCCAGGGACACTTCTCCAAAAGGAAAAGAAAGTGGGGGCATTGGATCTGGAGGGCAAAATGCACAAAGCAAAAACAAAGACAGTGAAAAGTACCATAACCAAGAGGAAGCTGGTGAGCATGTGTGCCAAGCTCAAGGGTAGATGGGGGGAGGGTATGGTGGGTGGAAAGCTCAGGGTGGCTGTGGAGCTGAGCATGGGATCCAGGACCCTCCAGCTGAGCTCAGCCACGGCTCTGGCTCTGCCACACTGGTGGCACCCCAGGGGTGTGGGTAGGGTCACTGGGAGGGGGCTTGTGGTTGGCTGGGTGGTCACTGGTCCTCACAGCTTGGCAAACCCTCATGTTGTGCCCTTGTCCCTGAAGGTGGTGGTGGTTTTGTGGTAGGTCTGCAGTGGCTTCGTCCCGCCTCTCCCCTCCTCCCACTTGCAAAGTAGTGCTGTGCCTGGGGGCTCCGTTAGGCCAGAGAATAGATGGCATTGACGGGTGATGTGGCCTCTGAGCTTTCATTGCCCTCTGTTTCCTCCTTGTCCTTTTTGACTGTGTATTGACCGATGAAGGAACCATCCTCATTGAACTGTCCCTCGCCACCCTCACCATAGTCCACCAGGCTGTCGTCACTCTCCTGCTGCTTGATGGTGCCGTCCAGGGACGTCTGGCTGCCCTGCAGGGGCTTGTTGTCCTCATCACTGGCCAGAGAGAGACAAAGAATCAGAGGCAGGGCCCAGTCCAAGCCCAGGAGCGGTGGGACAGGGCAGCCCGCCTCCTGCACTGCACAGCTCTGAGAGAAAGAGGCCTTAGAGACCACCCAGTCCAGTTCTCCCCTCATCAGCCAGGTCTACAGAAGGGAAACTGAGGCCTAGAGAGGGTAAGCATCTCCTCCAAGGTGAGGTGGCAAGTTGATGCAGGCTGGGGCAGGAGCCCCTGTTTCTGGACTGCAGGTCTTGGCCCTTTTCCATGAGACTGAACCACTCTCTGTGGCGTGAGTGGGCAGAGGACAGCCAGCCCACTGGGTAGCTGAGCCACCGCTGTGAGACAATGTAGATGGAAAGTCAAGGCTTCTCATCCTGAGTGTGTCACTGTGTGGTTTGTGACCTGGGAAAGCCCTTTCTTCTCACTGGGTCTTAGTCTCCCCATCATGAGAGGCTGGGCCAGTGCTGGCCTCTCATGGTCTGTGACACTTTAGGGAAAGGCTCTGCCAGTGACGAAAAGCAAGGTTTGGGGCCTTAAGGAAACAACTCTCCCCTCCTCTCACCTCTCTGCCTTGGGGTTTCTCTCAGATATCTGGTTTATTTGCAAACAGATGCTGTTGTTTCTGGTTTAGCAAGTAAAAGGGCAACAGGGAAAGAGTGGGGGGAAATGTAAATAAATTTATGAGGCCAGCAAACTGGTGAAAAATTCTGGCAAGTCTCAGAGGACCCTGCCCTGCCCCTGAGTTCCCACCCCCCACTCCTCTGGATCCTGTCCTTAAGCCCCCCTGGTACAAGGAGAGCTGGGGAGACTGGGGGGCTCAACATGGCCTCTGCCCTCTGGGAAAAAGATGCCCGGGCAGGACATTTGCTGTGCTACCAAGGAAACAGGGCTGCTTGGGGCCTGGCATCTTCTCGGGGCCACATCTCTTCCCCTGGCTGGAAAGCTGTCTGCCCTTCAGGCTCAGAGGGGGCGCCAGGTGCTGCTGGCCACACTTCAGAGGTGAGAGGAGCTCCGAGGCAGGGGGCGGTGGGCCAGCAGTGGGAAGCTGGGTCCCGGCAGGCTGGACCACAGTGGTGCCAAGCGGTTAGAGAGGACACACCCTGCACCCTCCCCTGCACTCAGTCCTTCCTGGGGGCCAGGAAAACAACCAGCTGAATCGCCATGGTAATGGGCAGTGTGTTCTTGCTTCTGAGGACAGTGCAGGCAAAGACAGCTGGCGGAGAAGGCCGCGAGCCCGAGCCAGAGACACTACTAGGAGATGGAAAGCTCTTCACCAACTCCCCCATAACTGAGTGAACGCAGCCCCACGGATGCCGCCCCACTCTGCTTTCGGACGGACAGCAGTGCTGTGGGAGCGGCGGCTGGAGCGAGGGAAGTGGGCCTCCAGCATTGCATAGTTGTGCAGGGAGGTGGAACTCACCCTTTGAGAACTGGCAGGTTCTAATTGCCGGGCTCCCCACGCAGCTGTGACAGGCACCCCCTCCTCCACCCCACCTGCAGGGGCACTGAGGATTGTGTCTATGTGATTCACAAGAATTCCTGCCCGAGTTCCAGGTCCCTAAGCTAAATGCAACCACTGGACAGGATGGTGCAGGTGGGATGAAGGGTAAGGGGAGGGGTTAGGGCATTAGGCTCCTGAGGGGGAAGGGGGAAGCAGGTCTGGAAATAAGATGCATGGCTAGCAGCCTGTCAGGCCACCTTTCAAGAGACCTTCAAGGTACAGGTAGACAGACAAGGGAGAAGAAGCAGGGAGCCCATCAGAGAGGTGGGTCAGCGACTTGGCCAGAGTGGAGCCAAGGTGAGCCACCCTCCTTGTTCCCAGCTCTAACCTCCAATGGAAACTTATTTCTTCTTCTGAAGTGTTAATTTCAGCCTTTTCTCAGTTTGGGACTCTTGGACTCCCCCAAGTAGGGGCTCTAGGATGGACTGGCCCCTGCAGAGCCCCCTGAGCCAACACAGGCGGGTGTGTGTGCGCCTCGTGTGTGCTGGGTGCTGGCATGTGCACGCTCCTGTGTGTGTATATTCAGCCTCAATGTCTGCAGGGAGGAGGCAGGTGTTTTTGCCCCATGGCTTTAGTATCTGGGGGAGGAGAAGAACGTGGGAAGTGGCTTCTCCTAGCATAGCTTCCTGGCCCTGTATTTGAGGCAGCTGTCACTCCTCTCTGGCTGCACTGAGGGCCCAGGGAAGAGAAAGCCCCATGGCCATTGGAACTGGAGCTTCCATCCAGCTCGTGGGGAAATGGCCAGGGGTGGCTGAGGATGTGCCTGGGGAAATGCCAGGAATGGAGAGCAGAGGGGCCTCTCATGCTCCCTTTGGGGAGGCTCGTGGGAACAGTGGGACTGAAGGGATGGGCAGGGTCTGTAAAGCTGCCAGGCAGGCTCCTGTGTGGGCAGCAGCTCCAGTGGCCCACTGAGCTGATCCTGTTTGCCAGGTTGGTGAGGGCTAGAGTGGCAGAGGACCAGGAGGATAAGGAGGAGACAGAAGAGGGCAGGGGTGACTTGGATCTGGGATAGTAACTGTGTGGGGTTCAGGAAGGACAGCTTGCACCAAAGCACTTCTTCCCACTCCACTTGATCTGTGAATGAGACCACCATGACCTGCCCTGCTTCATTCCCTAACTCTACATATACCTGCCATCAAAATGGGCAGATATCAACTTTGCTATGCCCAGATTCAAAGGCCCAGCCAAATCAGAGAGGGAGCATGGCTGCAGGGCCCTGGCACTAGCCTGGAGGTCAGGCTCCTGACTTTCCAGCTCTGCCCCCAGCTCATGGAGTGGTGTATGCGGGAGTCTTGGGCAAGATGCTTCCTGGTCTGGGCCTCAGTCCTCTCACCTGAGGAACAAAGCCTCTGGACTAGACATTCTCCTCAGTCCTCTCACCTGAGGAAAAAGGCCTCTGGACTAGACGGTCTCCTAAGTCCTCTCACCTGAGGAACAAGGCCTCTGGACTAGACGGTCTCCTCAGTCCTCCCACCTGAGGAACAAGGCCTCTGGACTAGACTGTCTCCTCAGTCCTCCCACCTGAGGAACAAGGCCTCTGGACTAGACGGCCTCCTCAGTCCTCCCACCTGAGGAACAAGGCCTCTGGACTAGACGGCCTCCTCAGTCCTCCCACCTGAGGAAAAAGGCCTCTGGACTAGACGGTCTCCTCAGTCCTCCCACTGAAGAATAAGGTGTCTGGACTAGATGGTCTCCATGGCCTACTCCAGGCAGTCTAGAGCCCAGAGATATCGCTTAGGTTGAGGGTGACATGGCCTAGGATTCCTCTCCGCACCCAAGACAGCCTTCTTGGGTCACTGTCTCCAGGATGAGGGGTGAGGTGTGGGCAGAGAGGAAGCCTGAGAGCTGAGCTCCTTGCACAAGAGGGCTTTTCAGGGCAAAAAGGTGGAAACCCACATTCAGGGAGCTCAGTCAGAGTTGTGCAGTTGAATGACGGAATGTACGTGGAGCTGAGGCAGTGTCTCCTGGGGGAGCGGCCTGGTCGGGAACGATCAGGATGAGGAGGTCTCTGAGCAAGCTCAACAGCATATGACCCTTCACTCAGGCGTGTCAGCAAGGGCAGAGGGAACAGCCCAATGGGGCGAGGACACCGTGGCCTCTCCACCAAGCCGCGGTGCTCTGAGAGACATGCTGCAGGTGAAGAGGCTGCTGCAGGGGCAGTGAGGACACCCACCTGACAGAGGGGAGGCCATGTCTGGGCAGGAGAAGAAGGAGATCACATACCTATAATCAAACGAGCCATCTTCTTCTTTGGGATCTTCAGGGCCCAGGGGAACATCCTTCTTTTCTCGCACTTGGTCAATAAGGGAAGCAAAGACACAGACATGATGAGTAAGAAGTATGCCCCTGGCTCTCCATGGGCCCGAGAGTAGAGCCAAAAGACCCAGCCCTGGATTCAACAACACGCTCTCCTTCAATAAGGTGCCATCAATGCCTCCTTTATTTTTGCTTCCTGTACCCAGTCAGTTGCCAAGTCATGTGGCTTCTGCTCCTTCTCCTCCCCAGGGGTCTCCTGACCTCTCCTTGGGCTACTGAAATCTTTGTCTCACCTGGGCTTCTTACCACCTCTCCATGAAGTCTTCCCAAAGCCCCCAATGGTACATGGTTTGCACCTTTCCTTTTGCTCTGTATTATAAATTTTTGTGTGCATTCCTTATCCTGTAACAGAATGCCAGTTCTTTCCTTGAGGGTAGGCAACTGTGTGTTTCTGCAAAGCTCCCAGCCCTGGACAGAGGGGGCACTCCGCACACATCTGTGACCTCGCTTGTGTGGCCTCCCTCTCCTTAACCACCTCTGTGACTTGTGGACATGGTCTACCTCAGGCCCTGTCTTGTACTGGATTGTTCCTTCTGTGCCAGATGAATTGTTCTTGAGGGAGAGACCCCCTTTTCCTTTAGTATCCCTGGCACCCAGTACAGCCGACACTTACACAAATGACATTTTCTGCATCCCTTTTGAGGTATAAGGCAGGATAATCACCCTCATTTTAGGCGAGGGAAACAGACTGAGAGGTTAAGAATAACTAGTGACTGAATAAAACCTAGAGTGAAGAAGACAAGCCAGCCCTCCTGGTTCCTGGCTCACTCATCTTTCTAATGTATCAGGAGCTGGTAGCTGGTAGCTGGAGGGAGAGAAGTTAGCATTGAAAAATAACTTTCTGGTATGGAACACTTTCTGAATGGGCAAAGGAAATCTCAGGATTTCTCTGATGAGTTCTTAGGGGGTCCATTTGGAACAGGGGAGTGAACTCAGGGGGTCCCTCTAAATATTGTCAGACAGAAGTCCACCCTTATCCCTAACTTTGGCTTTCTCTTTTATAAAAGAAATACAACCCCAAAAGAGTGAAACAAGTGAAAGAAAAATACTCACCAACTGAATTATAATTTCTGTCCTCCCTCACAGGTGCCTCCCTCGCTTAAATTAAAGGTATAACTCCTTAGAATCTTAGGGTCTGAGGGTACTTGGGCAGTGGGAAGGAAATAAAATAGAATCTCCTCTCCCTTCTATTTCCTTTGTGTTGAGTTTTGGAGGGATCCTGGGGGAGGACTTGTTTATACAGATGGGGAGAAGGAGGCATTTGGGGAGTGTGGGGTATGTTTGGTGGTGGGGCTTTGGGGGAAAGGAAGCAATTTCATTTTGTCATCCAGCAGGATTTTCACTCTCAGGGTCATCCATTATCCGGTCTCTGTCGAGATCCCACTACCCCATCTCAGACAGATGGCTCTCTCATCCTGTTTGAAAAACAATCGATATTTCCAGAAACGAGAATGCCAGAGGTCCTTGTCCTTGACCTTGCTTTGTCTGTGCTAGAGGATTCTGAGGCCCACGGAACAGAAATGCCTCTCCAGGTTTCCAGGAAAGCCCACAGCCCTTGAAGGGCCAAGGGGGTCCCTGTCGGTGCCACCCCACAGCCCCTCCCATGAAAGCTCCCGACCCTGTGCTACAGGTGCTCACGCTTACACCCTAAGCATGTCAAGAACCTGTTTTTGCAGTCTCTAGGGATGTCTCCTTGTGTCCAGCCCCTTCCTTATACCATTCTCTCTGACATGGTTAGAGGAAACACCTCTCTCCCTTCCTCCACCCCTAGGACACTGGATTCTAATGAGATTCAGGCTAAAAAAGGCCAATTTACTGAGCAGATGGGTGGTGAGTCAAGGGGAGGGAAGCCAGGGTTCCTTCCTTCCATCCCCTCTCTGAGGCTACCTGGACTGCCCCATCCACCTACCTCGGGCAAGCTTAATTAACTCAACTGCTTTCTGGCAGCTCTAAGACGCACAGAAGAGGCAAGAGGACTGGGTTTCCAAGCTTGGCAAGGATGGGCCTCACTGAGAAAACAGAGTCCCCTGGCTCTGGCTGGGGACCTGGGGACCCACAGGGCAGTCTGCTTGCCCCCAGCCCCTGCCCCGCTCCTTGTGCACGTCTTACCTGGGTATTTCCCGCCCCGACTCCTCTTGATGAAACAGACAATGAGCAGGATCAGCACGAGGAGAGCGATGGCACACATGAGCCCGATGAACCAGCCCTGGGTGGCGATGTCCGCCTGGTTGTTGGTGTAAGCTGGTGGGGAGGGCCAGAGGCAAGCACGTGAGTGAGGTCACATGGGAGAAGGTGAAGAGGGAGAGGTGAGGGGAGAAGTTCAGCTGTTTCACAGAACTGTTTCTCCTGGAGCACAGAGCCACCACCTAGCAGCCCTCTGGCCAAAACTACTCCACTAAAGGGACAAAGAGAAAATAATTAAGAAGCCAAGGTCAAAAGATCAGAAAAGAAGCAAAGGAAAGGGGCACAGGTAGCAGAATAAGCAGCAGAAGGCTGAGCAGGTCCTTTAGGAAGGGGACAGCTTCCTGAGGATGGGGCATGGCATTCTTGCAAACCAGCGGCCTGAGGAGAGGCTGAGGGTGGGACAGGGATTTGCAATGCAAGTATGATTCCCCATGAGCCCAGGATGAGGAGACAGGGGCCTGCAGGCTACCAGGGAAGGGGGTGGTAGGCGCGCTGCAAGAGCCCATCACAAGAATGCCTTTGCAGGCATGCACAGGCACAGGTCAGCACTGCTGCCCACCATCACTGCCCGAGGCCCACCAGCCTTCTTGCCAGAGGGCCTGGGTCCTGGGCAGGTGGAGGACACCTGTGCTTTTTCATGTCTTCCCAACTGAACTGTGCACTCTGTGACAGCAAAGGCCATCTGGGCATCAGTACTCCTAGATGGGCAGGCCACGGGGCCGGGGTCAGGGCAGTGCCTTTGGCTCATTCCACGCCACTTCCAAACCACTTACACCCACCCCGGGGGTCTCTCTCTGTCCCTGCCTGGCAGGAACCCATGGTCACACCAGCTGATTAGAGAGATCCCTTCACAATTGGAGGGGCAGGCAGATGGGCCGGAAGAACAGGATGCAATGGCTAGGGAGAGCTGGCATGGGGTGGTCAGGACCCACTTACCCTTCTCCTTTCTATGGCCTGGAGAACAAAAGCGACACCTGCTGAAATGCAGCCATCGTGGAAACTGGGACTTGGAGGAAGAAGGATCAAAGGAATAGAACAGACCCAAAGTAACCTGGAGTCAGCCCAGCCCAGAGAGACCCTGGGAGAGCCAGACAACAGAGAGACCAGGAGGAATCCCTGAGAGCTTGAGCAGCTGGAGCCACGGCACTGGGCCTCTTCCCTGAGCAAAAGGCACAGCATGGGGGAACCCGTGGCCCTCACTGGGCTCCAGGGTCTTTATCATGTGCCATTTTGTGGGGCAGGTCACAACAATTCCACCCTCTGTTCTTCTTAGGGACAGAAACTGCATTCTAGCCTTGTGAATGTCAAGTCGAGGGCATTGTACTAAGAAGGTCCTCAGTCAATGGTGAAGACTGAACACACAAGTGCTTCCGTGCTCTTGGTAATGGGCAGCCCCAGGCTGAAAAGGAGTTAAGTCCAGTAAGAACATGACTTGAGATTACCCTGACCTACGTATGCTATGGGGAAAAGTCACATCCCTGCTTCCACTCCTGCTTCCTGCGGTCCATTCTCCACACAGCTGTCAGAGTGATCTTCCCCAAACCCCAAGTCAGAAAAATCACTCCCTTGCCCCAATGCTCCAATGCTTCTCTGTGCTATTGGGGAAAAAAATCCATTTCATATCCTGGTCTGCTAGGCAGCGTCTGAGCTGGCCCTGCCCACTTCTCTATTCCCACCTCCCACAACTCTCTTCTCACCTGCTATCCTCCAGCCACGCTGGCCACTCTCATTCCTGCCGCAGGGCCTTCGCATCTGTTGGCCTTTCTGCTTAGGAAGGCACAGCACACACACCCCCAAACACAAACACACTTTCCCAACTGCTCCAGATCTTCAGCTGGCTGCCTCAGCAAACATCACATCCTCAGAAAGGCCTCCTGGGACCTTTCCAGCTAAAGCAAAGGCTGCCCCCCACCCCAGCCAGTCTCCATCTCTCATCTTTTTCAAAGCATTTATAACCACTTGTGATATATTACTACTACTAATAGTTCCCACTTTATAAACACTTCCTATGGACCAGGTAATGATCTAAGTATTTATCCATACATTATCTAATTTAATCCTCATAACAATCACCTGAGGTAGATTTTATCATTGTCCCTGTTTTACAGTAAGGAAACCGAGGCACAGAGCAGTAAAGTAACTTACTTATAGCTATTAAGTATAGTGTTGGGATGTGAACCCAAATGGTCTGGCCCCATAGCCTGTGTTCTTTACCACTCCATTTGAGCACCTACCCTGGTAGGTGAGCTCCGTGAAGCAGGGGCTCTGCTGGGTTGACTGTTGTCTCCTCTGTGGGCCAAGACCGGCACCGGGCACGGAGGAGGCATTCAATGCATGTCTGCTTGGTGGATAACCCTTGACTTCTTGCTGTCCCTCAGTCCACACATCCTCTCTTGACCTGAGGGCCCACTGCTTACCTGGCACTTCCCACTGTCCTCCTCTTTGCCTCACCCACTGCATCACTCAACTCAGTTCCCAGCTATGGATCTCCTTGGCAATTGCACTTTCTGCACTTGTCATTGAGCCCTGCTGGAGGAAGATGAAGAACTGTGCCATACTTCAAAGGGAACTCTGCTGCAGATGGACAGAATTTTTATTCATTTCTTGTTGTCCCTCCTGTTAGTCCAGAGATGCTCCTCCCTCCCTCTCCCTCTGCTCCCAGATTACTCTCTCCCTGTGTCAGTGGTTGACCTCACCTATTCCATGGACACTCTGGAGATCACTGATGCCTCTCAGCCTCTACAAGGGCCCCTTCCTCCCGGGTCAGAGGTAGGGCTCTCCTCTCACCTCTCTGAAGCTGCTCCTCCCTTCCTTGGGTCCCTCATTCCTATAAGGATATCTGAGCTCTCTAGCAGTTTCAATTTCTTCCTCCTTGCTATCTCCTTCCCTTCTTCCGTATCTTAAAACAGAAACCCTTGAGGAACCTGCCACTTTTCAGCTCTAGCTCATGCACTGAGCTGCTTAGAGGTAAACTCCTTCATCTTCCATTGTCTTCAGTTCCTGCCAACCATGCCTTTTTCACCCGCAACGAGCTAACTTCAAGTCCCTCCATTCTCAGTCCTTGAACTACCATCCATGAGCGGATGTCTCCAAAATCTACTCCCTTACCCCTGACTCTTACCCTCATCTGCCTTCCAGTCCCAACTGCCTGGTCTTTTTATTCATCTTTCATTGTCCTTCCAGCCAGTTAGCCCCGAGCTTCCTCCTAACAGCTCTCCTTGGATGGTCTGTCTGCTTGAAATTCGACATGTCTTCATCTGATGGGTTTCCCACCCCTACCCAAGAGAGCCTAGACTGCGGGCCTTCTTGCTCTCCACCTTCCCACATTCTACCCCTCTTTCTGGAATCTGATTACTCCAGTTCACCCCAATCTCTGAACTCTGACTTCACTCCAGTTTACTCCACATAACTTAACATTTAATTTTTCTCTGGGTCCTGACTTCCAATCATACTATTAATGTCTTGAGGCCATGACTATTAATGCCTTTGAGCACCCTATGCCAATCATATAATTAGTGCCCAGCAATTACTTACTGGTTAATGGATCAATTGAATCCTAATATAATGTGGTTAACCTGGGCCACCTCTTTAGTTTTGTCCCCTGATACCAGCTAGGGGTCACATGGTTATTGGCTTGCCTCTGCAACCCATCTGGTCACAGGAATGTAGGCATCACTCCAACTTGTGTTCCCAACTTTCCCAGAGAAGTTGCTGTTCATATGCAGCAGCCTGTTTGCACCACCATCTCCCTGATGCTGGTTCTTCGTACTCTGATGGCCATCTCCAGGAGATTCCCTTTGTCTTGAGAGAGAAAGTTACAATTCCAGGGGAAAGTGGCAACATGAGCAACTTAGAAATCAGTGGAGTTCCCCCCATTCCATCCCTGACAGCACCATGTGAAGTTCAAATGTTACCTTTAACAATGTTCACTGAAAAGGTGAAAGAATTTTCCATGAAGTCTGGATGCAGATGTTAGCCAGAATGCTGTTCAAAACCAAGTGGGAGCTAGGATAAGATGGGCTCAACCCAAAATGAGTTAGTTTCTCAAGAAATGAATACTTAAGTGAATGTTCAGAAGCTGATGCCAATGCTTCTCCCACCAAAGTGAGTTAGTTTCTCAAGAGCCAAAAGAAACGTAGGGTGTGATGATCTCACTTGCAACTTGAACTCATGGCATGGACTGAGAGGAAAACCGTTTCAAAAGGCTCCAAGGCAATTACATCTGGCTGCCAACACAATATTTAATCGATCTGTTAAACTTGTTTCAAGATTGCTGATGGACCCAATAATGTCAACAGTCAAAGTCTAAGGTGCATTTACACTTACCACCTTCAGCTGGAACTAATGGGGAGCCAGAACAGCACCCCCCCCACAATAGGCCCACATGCCTAGCAACACATAGGTCCAAATGTTTCATGTTTTGTGTGCTTTCCACATCATACCCTCCCCCTACCCCCATCAGTAATGGGAAATTCACTTTCAAGGTAACCAATCCTAATGGCTCCTAATTCTAATTGGAAGGAATTTGGTTTGGCCATGGAAGAGAGGCCAGCCACTCAAAGTCTGCAGAAGAGTTATATTTCAGAAATGGGGGTAGATCGATTAACAGATGTAACAGGGATGGACTTTGTTTAAATGAAATTTGACTTCGCTGTTCTCACTTAAGCATCATCTTAAACCTCTCCATTCCTGCCTTCCCCATCCCAAACGCAGCAGAAAGAAGCTGACTAAAGCTAGGTCCCCTAATGTTCCTTCCCCACCTCTCCCTTTCCTGAGGTCCGTGGCAGGTGGCTGTCTGTCTTGCTTGCCCACTGTTAGCATCCACCATGCTGCTGCCTTGTCCCATCCCACCCACTCCAGGATGGAAGAGCTGATGAGCCTCTTGGAGTCCAGGATTATAAGACTGTAGCCCCTGGGGTCTCTTTGGCCTCAAATGCTTTAAGGAGGTGATTAACTTCCCATGTGGGATCTTTCTGGTGAGGATCAGAGAGCCTGTTAGCATTCCTAGTGGTTTCCTTCCATTTCCTTCCTGAACCACTGTAGCACGTTCAAGTCTGTGGAATAAAGTGATGGTCTGTGGTTGCCTAAGTGACCAGGGGTGGGGACCCAGAGATGCTCACAAACTCTTGCCCTGATGAGACACTGGGATTTAGGGGATTGAAAGGATGTGGGCTTTTCTTACCCATAAGAAGCAGAGTGTATATTTTCTAAGGATATGGACACACACTCCCAGGCATACACATACTTTAGAAAGTGAAAATAGTTTCTTTTCCTCTGTAGTTTTCACATTGTAATCTCCAACCAGCTTGTCAGATAAGTGAACAAATGTACTCAGACCCAAGGGCATAACCCTGCCTACTCCAGCTTGCACTGGGAGGAGTCTTAGCCACTCTGAAAGAAAGCCACCAGACCAGGCCCAGGAAAACAGAAAGGAATACTTAAGTCGATGTTCAGAAGCTTATGTCAATAATTATTGCTGATTTTTTTCTGTGCTGTGTGTCTAATAACTTGCATTAGATTAGGACATTCTGGGGGCAGGAACTAGCCCTTTCTCCCTGGATCCCTTTCCCCAATCCTCACCCCTAATCCCAAAGTCTGTGCATCTTGAAGCCAAACTCTGAAAGCAGGCTGCATCAGCTTTTGCAGTGTCCCCTAGGATGGACAGACATCACATTTGCTTCCTGCCTCTGTACTGGACTCAGGTTTGTAACGCAACCAAAGCAAATGCATGCACTGGTGAGAAACAGCTTGGGACCCCGACTGGGCGAGAAAGAGTCGAGCCACCTGCTCTAGCCAGACCGCTTGCTTGGCTCCCCTTGGAACAGGACGGGGCTGGCCACTCACACAGACATCCTGCCTGAGTTGGCCTGACCAGTCTGTAGCAGGCCCAAGCAGGCAGCTGGACTCTTAGACTCCCTGAGTCTTGATGGCATGGAAATGGGCAGGACAGGCAGAGACACAGCGAGGAGGACAGGATGCCCAGACTAGGAGGGACTAGGCTAGAAGGTGGGGTGGAAACATTTATACCGATGAGCAATGATGCCCAAGATTCAAGCTATCAGGACTGGCCTTCCCAGGCCAAACATTGGAAGAGTAATGAATATTTAAGTCACCCTTTGGTTCATATAAATCACTGTTGCTGTTGTTTTTTCTAGGCTTGTGTCTAATAACCTGCATTGGATTAGGACCCCAGGGCACAGGGTCTGGTCCTTTTCTCTCTCAATCTCCTTTCCCCAACCCTCACCCTCAACCCCAGAGCTTAACACACAGACCACTTGGCGGCATGCCTGGTCGATTTTAAAGATAAACATAAATACTGAGATAGGCAAGTGCCTTTGCAGTTTCCAGACTTCCAGATACCCCTACCAGCAGAGAGATTTCTGAACCTTGTACCTTTCCTTGAGAGACCCAGTCAGCCTGATAATTTGACACAATGAAGATGCTTCTCCACCCACAGTTGAAGGCCCTGTGGAGCCAGAACTATTCTACCAGAGAACTTTTTCCCCTCTCCCCAAACTACAGAAGGTCAACTACTTTCCCCGCTCCCCCCATCCCCTCCCACCCCTGAGTGTGTCTGCTTGTTGTCTGTTTCTTCTTTAAGAGGCACTGGGAACCAAACCCAGGACCTCCCATGTGGGAGGCAGGCACCCAACTGCCTGAGCCACATCTGCTCCCCGCGTCAACTACTTTTAAGCCAAGACAAACTTGGGACAAAAATCAAATCAATGCAAAGTCCCAAATGAGTTGTCACACATTATGGAATTTTTAACCGCATGGCAGTGGCAAGACAGTGGCTACTCCCTAAGCCTTGGTTTGGTTCCTGGGGAGATTTCCGGATCAAACCCCTTGGATGGCCCTATCCCTAATCCTGCATGGAGGAAGCAAGCCCCTATGCACACAGAGCAGGTGGCTTCCCGCCTCAGCAGACTGCAGGCCCACACACAGCGACCGAATTTGCACACACAACAAGCCCCTTTGTTTCGAGCATAGCTGGGGCCCAGCGTCCTCCTCTGTCCTCATCAGCAAATCCTGTGTTTCCTTCCAACTCCCCATTCATCCCCTAGAGGGTCAGAATCCTGGTTCCCTCTCCATTGTGAGTGCACCTTTGGCTCCTCTTGGCTCCTTGGCGGCCACAGACTGATGTATAGTAAGAGCTGAGCCATGTCATGCAAGGTTGGGAATGGGGTGGGGATGAGTCTTCTTTCTCAGAAGAGACAAGCAGGCAGCGGAGAATGAGAATGCAATGTCCCATGCTTGCAGGGGATGGCCAGGCCAGGTCCCCTCTCACCTGAACTGGTCATAAAGGTGATGATGGTACTGCTGATGCCCTCGTTGTCCCGGGAATAAACCCGCAACGTGTATGTCATCCCGGGAGAGAGGTCTGTCAGCTGTATAGGCTGGGCCTGGGCCTTAACAGGGACAGTTTTTTTCGTATGGTTGCCTGGGGAACAGAAACCTCAGTCAGCCTGGGGCCAGGCACGAGGAGCTGGAGAAGACAGTGCTTTGGTTCCAGGTCACCTGTCAAAGGTAGGAAAGGCGGGGGGAGGGCCAGGGGACAGCAGGCCTCCCTTGCACAGACAGGGAGGTTACCAGGCAGCTCTACCAAGCCCTTCCACTGAATGCCAACTCTTCTGCAACTACCCCTGCAGCTGAGGATGCTGCTCCCCTCTCCTGAAGCTTTCTTTCTGCTCTGCAGTCTCCATGTTCAACATACTATGACCTTAGGCTCCCAGCATGTTGGCCAATGCTCTGTTTTCCTGGGTTGCTGCACTGCCCCTGTGGGATCTTTCTGGTACAGGTCAGAGAGGCAGCCCGCATCCCTGATGGTGAATGGAGATGAAGCAGGACTCCCTTCCTGGCTCTCACACCTGGTTTCACTTCTCATTTCTTGCCGTGTAGCTAATTCACACATCAGGAAAAGCATGTGCCCGTGCATCTGGGGTGTAAGGTGATGGTGGTGGTAGGAAGCTGGAAAAGTATGGGCTAGGGATTCCAGATTCTGTGGATGTGAATCCCTCCTCCAACCACAGCAAACTAGGAGTTGACTTTGCTGCTCCCTAAGAGATCTTGGGGTGGGCCATCCCATGTGGATTTTTCTGGCTGGGTTAGTTAATTTAGTTGTTTAGAGCAGATGCTGAAGAGGCCAGAAAGGTGGGCTTGACCCACAGAACAAGGGGGTTCACTCAGAGAAGGCAGATGCCCTGATCACACTCTACAGTCTAACAAGCCTGTACCCTGATCCCAAGATCCCATAAAGCTCAAGCCACTAACTCTCTGAAACAATAAATCTGGTCTGTAGCTCTGACTGTGGACCACTGGCCTTCCTCTATGTGCAAAGCGCAGCTGTACCCAAAGTCTGTGCACTGGCCCAGCCTGTCTAGAAGAGACATCAGAAGACATGGATTCTGAGTTAAGGAAATTAATACAGAGGAGAGATTTGGCTCATTTGGGGGCTAATCAGAACCACCATCCTGGGCAGGAAATGAAGGAAGGGCCCCATTACCCAGGACCTCCAAGGCACATGCAACTCTAGACCTTCACTAATAGCTTCCGAAGCCCCCTTCCTTTTTCCTTGAGCTGCTCTGTCTGAGTACATTTCAGTTTCATTAAGCCATAATTAACTCAGGCTAAAAGGCCTCTCTGAGCCTGGGGCGCTCACAAGATCTCCTTAATGGCATCTAACACTACCCGCCGCTGCCGCCGCCGCCGCCACCACCACCCCACACGGCAATGCTTACTGTCGATGTACTCAACCACAAAGTCAGTTCCGGGCCCGAAATTGTGCTTCCAGGTGATGTTGGCCCATTTACTGTTGGGGAGCACCGTGACGTTCCATATGGACTGCTCGTCGGGGGCTGGTAGACGGGTTAGAAGAGGAGTTAGTGACGATGAGGGAGGCAGCACTGGGGGCACACACGCACACATGCACACACACGGGGTCTGCGAGGAAAGGACAGTCAGAAAAGGCTGTGCACAGGGCCTGCCAGAGCTCTAAGCTGCAGCCTTGGTGGCCAGGCCAGAGGTAGCAGACCGAAGATGAGCTGGTGCATTCAGGACCGAGAGCTGTCCATACAGGTGGGTGGTAAGAATGGAAGAGTGGCTTTTAATCCAGGCCATTTGAGTCTCTAACCTGGGCTTATTTCCTTTTAGATCCCTTGTCACAGATTTGAACAGTGCAGGGAAAGAGGCGAGGAAAAAGCTCCCTTGGCTAGGAAGCAGAGAGGGAGAGATGTGCCGGCCTCTTCCCCTTCAACTACGGAAATTCTACAGGAAGCAGAGAGGTTCTCTTAAAAAGCCAAGTGAGAGTCATGATGAGATTTGCAGGTAGGACAAGACCAAACAAGGGAGAACCTTACTGGGCTTCTTAAAGTGAATGAGAAAGGTAACCCAACAGGTCACCCTGGTCTCGGGAGTTCCTGGGATAGTTCTTGGTCAGCAAGAGCCTGGATTATGTGGAAAACAGTCTTAGACTCTCTAAGGTGACTTGAGGCCTAGAACCCCAGGGTCCCACCTAGAGACAGGCTGAACCCTTCCTCTTTGGGCTCAGTGGGACCAAGAAAAAATAACTTCTCGACACCCAAACTTTTGGTGGTGCAGACACCAGAAGAACCCTGTTCTGTTGGATTTTCAGCACCAGAGTCTTGGAGGCTCTCCACACGACACAGAGGACATTAATTATCGCGTTCCATGAGCTGGGAGCTACTTTATCAAATCCGTCGTGCTGTCTGAAACTGTAGCCTGTGTGCGGAGGATGGCACTAATCTTCAAACGTAATCATTTTTCAAGAGTCCCAGCAGTCCGATTACCCCATTTCCCAGCAAAGACTTGGAATAGTGGAGTACTAGCGTGAAGCCTTGTACTTCAAAGACTGCCAGTGTGGCTGCTGTATATTTTATTAGCATGCAAGGGGGCACTGTCACCAACTCACTTGTCAAAAATAAATGAACAAAGTACACTGGAGAATGCAATTATTCATTATCTATTTGACATGTGACTGAGTCTGCAGGACTGGGGAAATGATAAAAGATCTGGTCTTCACTTTAAAGAAGTACCTCTGTCAGTTGCCCCAGGTGAATGTGATTCATGTTAGGCGAGGGGCAAAGAAAGAGATTCCTTTGATGGCACTATAGGGGGTTCTCCATGGGAGGGCAGCAGGTAGGCTTCTATACTTATCTGCCAGATGTTTCCATTGTATGGCCGCCATAAGCAACCCTAAATTCTAGCTCCTTGGAATTTTATGGCTTTACTGGGAATGAGTTATGGCTTGTCATGATTTGGGACTAGGATTTCTTTCTCCAGGAAATAGCCAGAGAACCTAGGTTTAAGCAGTTTGCCACCAATATAATATTGACCCAAATCTGAGTGTTCTAAAGGCAATGGAAATTGTGGCATGTTTGAAAAAGGTAAAGCAATGAGAAACAAAAACGATTTAGAGAAGGGAATTGAAAAAAGGAATAGCCATATGGAGGTTGACCACTAAGGAACTGGAAAGTTCAAAGAGCAAGATCAAAAAGGAAAACTAGCAATAACCATCAAAACCAAAAGGTTAGGAAGGGGACTGACTCCTGGAACGTGAGAACTAGGGAGTAGCCCTAGAAAACTGAAAGGGACAAGTTGAGGACAAAGAGAAAGTCCTATTTCACCTTGAGAAGTGTAAACGTATGAAGCGCTTAGTGTTAAATGACTCGATAGAGATGAAAATACGTTTAAAAAATCCTGGACGGCAAAGCCTCTCTGCTACATCAAGGGAAGCTTGGATGTTTGAGGGGGTTTCCATCCAGTCTCGGAAGGGTGGGACCAGGGTGCCGTGGCCTGGCCTTCCTCAGTGTCTCAGACACGGACAGAACTTGGGGTGGCAGAGTCCACAGGGCTAACCCTATATGGCAGGAAGGCTGATTTTTCCAGAAGGCAAGTCACTCTTGCTGGGGAGCTAAGTTCACCTTTTCTTCACACTCTGTGTATCTGTTCTGTGAACTTAAAGCACTTGTAAGACATCGACACCCACTTTAACGCAGAAGATGCTTCACTGTGACCTGAAGAAGGCCAATCACCAAGCCACGGTGACAGCTTCTAATAGGCCAACAGGCTTTTCCTCAATCGACCTTTTCCTAGAGCACACGTTGTTTAAATTCTAGATATTGGACCTTTAAAGCAAATCAGTGTTTACCAGGTCTGAGGAGCATGGTGTCAGTTATGAACCACTTGCCTTTCCTTACAGCTCACAAAAGTCCACCTGAGTTTTAAAAAAATCACATGTATAATAAGCCTCCATCCTCATTCAAGTGGGTGAAGAGAAGTGGGGCGGGGTGGGCAGACAGCGAGGCCTAGGCAGGTTAAGGGACTTGCCCAGGAAACAGGTAGTGAAGGGAGAGAGCCCACAGTTCTACAAGTGCCGGAGGGGAGCTCTGGTGCTTTCTGCAGCCTCGCGGCTGCATCACACTGACTTTACAGCTGGCATGTGGGCTCGCTGAGCTTCGACCCTCTCCTCTGGTAATAAAAGACTGTTTGATGCTCAGTTCTTAGAAATATCACTGAATGCCCAAGGGGGCTCCTCTTGCTGGAAGAACAGAGCTTTCTGGCCTGGCTGCATTATGCAGGAACAGCACATTTTCCGGGCTCATCAGGCCAGCCCTGGGATCGATTCTTACCAGTGGCCCTGGCACGGCTGCAATTTTCCCTCTACGTGTGCGTTTGGGGGCACAGGGAGTAGGAGCGGGAAGAGCAACGGAGCACCTTCAGGGATTACAGTACTGCTTCCTGGAAGCTCTGACTTTTTTCAAAGAAGTCTGTAAGTGTGCCTTGGGGGAAGAGGGGCAAGGAAGGAGCAGGGCTTCTGGGAAGGAAGCTGCCTACGTGGCTGGCCACTTCCCACTCCTCAGCCCCTCCAAATACCCACAAGGCCGGATGCAGCCTTGGCCGTGGCAGGAAGCATTCTGAGTCAGGGGCTCTCCTGGGCCCTCTCCCTTCTGAGGGCTCAGCCTCGAGCTGACCACTCAGCATGTAGCTGGAGACAGTTCTACCTCTGGGACCCTGGGGCCTGCCTGAGGAGTGTGGCTTTCAGAGAGTGCTGTGTGTTAAAGGACAGGTGCTCTGAGGCCAGGACGAGTGGTCCTGAGGGCTTGAGGTTCGCCCAAGGAGCGGGGAGCCCTGGGGCCTCTAGGCAACCAGACTGAGAATCCAGGCCCGTGTGGAGTTCCAGAGGCAGGAGTTGGTAAACACCACCCTAGAGTCCATCTCCTATCTGGGGAAGCCTGTGGGCTGTTTCTAGAGAAGACTGGGAAGGAGGGCCAGGAGGGGGTGGGGAGCATGGGCACCGCGCAGTACCGGATTCATGAATCTTAGTCCCCGTGGTGGTGGTGGTGGGAGGGCTCTCCGTGCTGGTGGTGGCGGCAGTGGTGGTAGTAGCTGTGGTGACGGTGGTGGAGGCCACGGTGGTGGGCATGACAGTTGGGATGACGGGGGCTGCTGTGGCCTCGGTGCTGGCGGCAGTGGCAATAGCATCAGCACTGCCCACAGCGCCCGTCGCGCCCACGGTAGTCGGGGGCAACGTGGGAGGAGCTGAGAGGGAAGAGGTAAAAGAGCCGCATCTGGTTGGTTAGGCCGCCCCCAGCCTGGGCACACGGCCCCCGCGCGCAAGGCAGGCAGCCCGGAGAAGAGATGTGGAAAGCTCAGAGACCAGAAGCCTCCCCAAGCATAACGGATTGGGTCTGATGGGTCACAGTGAAAGAAAGCACAGCCATGGAAAAGGAAGAGAATGAAGCCCAGTGTGTGTTTCATTTTCTTCTCATGGTCTGTGTGGCTCGAAGCACCCAGCATGCACCCAGCCAAGGCCGAACATGAGGATGGGAATGTGACACACGCCGAATCCCTCAGACCCCGGGGACGACATGGAATCCCAGGCCAAGCGCCACGGAGACCCAGGCCCCAGCAGCACCACGTCAGTCCAGCCCTGGAGCCCCAGCCTCAGCGGTGGGCAGGTAGCTAGACTCTGTCCTGCAGGAGTACAGGGCAGCCTGCCATTCCCAAGCATTCACGGCAAAATTACCCTTTGTCACATCTGCTTGAGTTCAGCCACCCAAACCAGACTACAAAGACAGAGCAATCCCCACTCTGCGAGGTAAGCCTCACGGGTCAAACCAGTCTTCAATTCACCTTTCCTGCCTCCATTGCTCACCCTCTCCCCAATCTCTTTCCTCTTCTTCTGGTTTCTTCTCCGTCTCTTTTTCCTTCTTTCATGTCTCCTTCCCTCCCCGCTCCTCCTTACCCAGGGATGGCCCTTTATGCAATTATTCCAAATCCACCCTTATGTCTAATCACTGCCTTTCTATCTCTTTAGGACGTTTGGGGTCCCGACCCCCTAAGTTCTTTTTGTTCATATTAGAAGGTCCTAATATGGGGCATTCAGGGAATCACAGTGTGGTTTGCACATGACAGCACCACCTTCCCAATTCACAGTAGACAGCAATCCCAGGAAGTAAGAGACATGCTAGGCTTCTTTTCAGTATAAGTCTTCATTAGGGACACAGATCAGATCAATGTTAACACTCCGGTTCCCCATCTCCCATCCAAAGCTACTCTTTGATATCAATCAGCCTTGGGGAACAATGTGACAACTTTGCCACATGCTCTCTTTCCTTTCAGAGAGAGATCATGGAAGCTAACGAAGGGCCACCATATCTTCACCCTCCGGTTCAAATATTAACTATAACTGAGGGTGTGAGAAGAATGAAATGATGGGGCAAATGACAGAGAGAGAGAGAGAGAGAGAGAGAGAGAGAGAGAGAGAGAGAGAGAGAGAGAGAGAGAGAGAGAGAGAGCGCGCGCGTACACAAGAGCGAGAGCACGCCACCTCTCCTCCTTGCACCTCCTCTCTTGTGATCTGACCACAGTTTACTTTCTAGGCTAATGAGGCAAGAGGCAGAGACCTTAAGACCTAAGTAGGTAACTCTAGCTCCCAAGGATTAGCAACATCCCACTCTGCTTCAAATCTTCAAAAGTCCAGGAAAATGATGTCCATAGTCCCCCACAAGGGGGCCAAGGTAGGAAGAAAAGCCAGAGAGAACTGCCAGAGACCTTTCTCAGGGGAGAATTAAGAGATCCTCAGTCCTCCCAACCAGAGCCTGATCAACAAAAGCCCATTTATTCCTCTGGGGCCTCCATATTACAAATCCCCTACAGAGAAGGAGGGAATGTTCCCGGGATCCCAGCCGCTTCCCTGTTTTTAAGATCAGAGGTGTTACTGGGCCCTGAGGGTGCTAGCCACAGAAGTCACACTGGGTAGCTGACTATGCCCCCTATATTCCAGAGATGCCTGGGCAAGTTCAAAGCCACAGTGCTATACTTCCCACCTCCAGGCAACTTACAGACACCAGGAAGGTGGGGGAGGGGTGGGGAGGCAACTCTCCCTCTCATAGTCTTTATTTGAGGAGGTATCCAGGCCAAGGTGGTCCCAGGCCTGGGATGTAAGCCTAGGGCTACAGATGCACCGCGTGAGGGAATTCCCCTATCCCACCCACTAAGACACACATACACACACAGAAGAGACTGAGAGACAAGTAAGGCAAAGGTCATCTTTTTCCCAGGACTGGCCACTGACAGCTTTATGTGGCCATGGATACAGGCTTTTCCCACTGCTCTATGCTGCTGAGAGGTCATTTTGGCCATTTAAGCAGAGCTGTCCTGACTGAGTTCCAACTAGGAACGTATTTTCTTGCAATTCTGGCAAATGAAGTACTCACCGGGCCCTCCTTTCTCATGACTATCTAAAAGGCATCACAAGAAATAATCTCCACACACCGTGTAGTGCAGGGACATGGGCTCTTCTTGCTATGTGTACATTTGGTTGTTCCATTTCTCAGGCCCTCTGAATCAAAACAAATCTAAAAACCAAAGCTATACCCCTCTCCCGTGGCCCCTCGGTCCTCATACAAGCCAAGTACACACACTCCCTCACCCTCGCAGGGCTCACTTGTGCCCCGCCAGAGGGTTCCTGTGAGTAGCCCTAGAAACATGCTGAGAGGGGCTGGGGGAGAGCGTGTTTCTTACTCGGCCCTGCTGGTCAGAGGCAAGAATGAGAAACGACTTTCAGAGAGTTTCACAGGGTCTTGTCCCTCCCTCTGATGGTCACTTCTGCCAAGTGTGACGTGAAGGAAACATTTCTCTCCGCTGAGGGCTAGCTGGCTGCTTTTCCCTCTGGCCCAGGGACATTAGAGAGAGAGAACAGGAGGCGAGGGAGAGGAGAGTCACTCCCCAGGTCTCCTTTCTGGTGGCGCCCGCCATTGGAGTTTCTGTGGAGGTTACGATGTTGGCTGGCTGAGGCTGCAGCTGGCAAACGAAGGTTCTCTCGGGCCCACTCAATTAACTGTGTCTCTATTGTTCCAAGGCTGGACAGGCCCACCAGAGAGACATGAAGGGTAGAGGCAAGAAGAAAAGGCTGGAAGGGGAGGGACGGAAGAGTCAGGCTGAGTGAATTGTTGGAGGCTAGGGAGGAGAAGACAAGTTGTCCATGGGGAAAACTTTGTTCACTGCTCAGGTGAAAGTACATTCCGATGATTTCAACCCCTTGGGCTGGGTGGGTGTGGTGACTTGTAGTTATGTACCCCAGAAGAACATGTTCTTCATCTTAAACCATTCCTGTGGGTGTGAACCCATTGTAAATAGGACATTTTGACGAGGCTACTTCACTAAAGGTGCAGCCCAAATGAATCAGGATGGGTCTTAATCCTATTACTAGAGGCCTTATAGATGAGGTCACAGAGGGGCGGCCACGGGGAGCAGCCAGAAGGTGTGAGTCAATGGAACCGAGAAGAGAAAGAAGAAGATGCCGCCATGTGCATTGCCATGTGACAGAAAAGCCAAGGAACTCCGAAGATCGCTGCCCAGCCAGAAGACAACAACCCCCAGAGGACGCAAGCCTTCTAGCCTCTGAAATTGTGAGCCAATAAATTCCTGTTGTTAGGCCTACTCGTTGTTTGTTTCAGCAGCCAGGAAACTAAAACACCTACTGAGCAAGGCAGATTCCCTCCCTGCCACAAGACCTGCTTGCCTTAGTCCCAGTGTGCTAGAACGGGAGCTTCTAGATGAATTCCTTGCTGCCCTACCCCTGCTCCTCACCTCCCATCTTCACTAAGCCTTCTTAATGAGCACCTGCTAAAACATTCATAGATTCTTATGCAAACTTTACCCAGGACGTCAGGGAAACCCTCAGAGTGGGACAAGACAAGGTCCCCAGGTCCAGGACAGCTTCTCTGCCTCACATCCTAGCAGAGTTGTTCAGACCCTGCAGGGAGGCACTGAGCCTGGCCAGCCTGGGTTCTTAGTGGGGCAGAGAGGGCTGGGAGAGGGAAGGGTGATGGCAGCTCACCACCCACACAGCTGATGGCAAAACAATACACAAACTGAAGGAAGCAGGGTGTGCAAAAGAAATAGAATCAACCTAAAATGGTGGAGAGATAAATCAGTGAAGGTGAGGAGGAAAACAGATTGGAGCAGGTGGCATCTTCTTCATAAAGCCACCCTCAGATCCCTTGCCTGGCTCTCCACATCCTCCTAGCAGCCTAGAGCTGAAGGAGGCTCTGGGGTACCCTTGCCCCACAGACTTTGCTCTGCCAGGGTGAGCCCTGTTCCCTTTCCCATCTGAAGAAACTCAGTTTCATAGTCCCAGAGCCGGGCAGAGTAAGAACCACTGGGACCCCTCCCCAGTTTTTCGAGCTTGTGGTGAAGGGCTCTTTGATGTCCTTCACACCCATGACATGAGGACTAGGTCAGCAGGTCATCGCCAAAGCTAGGACCTGCTTGCCCAACTCCTCATTTCCACTGAAGATCTACCACCAGACCCTAAGAGTGGAGACTGTTCTTAATGCTAAAGACTTTGAGAAGCTGGGTTTCTGAGGGGTGAGAGGACCATTAGGCCATGGTGACCACTGAGACTCCAGGTCCTGGAGCACCTGGCCTGATCCAAGGACATGCTAGCTCATTCTCACTGACCAGCACCCACGGTAGACGGCAGAGCTGGTGCCGGGCCCCCCGTGCAGCAAGCAAGCCCAGCATGCACAGCATGCTTAACCCACAGGTCACCCTTTCAGAGGATGGCAGCCTGACCAGGAGATGGGAGTCAGCTGCCCCACTCCTGAGAAGCAGGACACAGCTGGCAGCCCAGAGGCTGTGGACCCTCTCTCTCTGTGGGCTCTGAGATGTCAAGCCTAGGCAAGGGTCCAGGTGACCCAGGGGAAGTAATCAGCCAGCTTCAAAGAAAACACTCCATCTTCCTTGACAGTGTGGCCTCCCAACCACTGATAGGGTGAGTCAGGAGCATGCTTTTGTCCAGAGCCGCTCCCTCCTTCACCCTGGCTGGGCTGGGCTCCACGTGTTGCCCCATGCCATGCCCATTACCTCCGCTGTTGGTACGGTACCTGCGGTTGGAGTAGCTTCAGAACACAGCACCCAAGGTGGCGAGAGGGGAAAAGGATGAGACAGGGAAGAGAAAACAGAGGCACAGGTGAAACCACAGGATGAGTAAAGAAAAGGCTCTGACTTAAACCAGACCCAAAGGGTGTAGCCAGGTGCTGGCCACTGTACTGAGGACGCCAACAGGCGTTTGGGGATGATGTTCAGCTCCACTGGAGTCTTAGCATGTTCACACCAAAACCTCTGCAGCTAGGTCTTAGAGACCTTCCTAACACCTGCTTCCACTTCAGCATCTATTCAAGGACTGGTCATCCGAGAGAGGATAGCAGGGAGAGTCCATCCAAAACACGACATTCCCCGTCCTTTCCCCAAGGGCACATCCTGCCCTGGCTGGGTTGGGATGACCTCTGTGAGCAAGCTGGGTGACCCCCCTGATGCTGGGAACTGATGGCATAAGGCCCTTGGGGTAACAGTACACAATTCCAGCCAAAAGGGTGGCCCTTATCTTCAGGAAAAGATGAACAGTGTTGGGGTGGATGGGAAAGGGGGTGTGTATTTAGCTGAATCCTCCCTACCACCATCGTAGCCTTGGAAGGTCAAGGAACTTTGAGAAAATGGAGTCCCAAAGCCCCCTGTCCTGGCATTTTGCTCCCCCAGTTCTTTCCCACCAGCTTTATGAAATAAGAAACCCAACTGTGGGCTGAGAGCCCTAAAAGGAACTCTTGAATTTGCTGCAATCTCTAAATTGAGAAGAAACCTCTCTTTTTGTCCTCTTGTGCCCTGGGGCTGCAGAACTTTCCCTGTGGTGGCCACTGGGGTTGGACAATGGGGCTTTGTTTATCTGATTTTCCTATTGAGGGGGAGATGGTGAGGGAGAAGAGGCTCTTTCTCTATCAAGTAATCAAGAAAATAAGCCCCTGCCTGGCTGGGCCTTTGGTAGGGGACATTTATCAGCCACTTATCCAAAGCTCCCCAGTCCCAAGAAACTCCCTGAGTGCCCAGGGGGTTGGAAGAGTACACAGGAGGGGGAGCTTATGCTGTGACTCACTCACGCTTTACAAGACCAGAGAGGGAGGCAGAAAGGACTGTCAGGCTTTCACCAGTTTCTGCCCCTGCCGCACCCCCCACCCTCAACTCTCCTCTGCTCCCCACCTCAGGGCTCGCCTGCTGGGTGGCAAGGTGGGTGGGGCTAAGGAAGACACAGGCCTGCTTATGAAGTTGAATTGGGAGTCCAGGGCTGGGCAGCTGTGGCAGCTGGGCCTGGCAGCACCCAGGAAGGAAGCATGACTGGTTGGTCTCCTGGGTTGGCGGGGAAATGGAGTGGCTAGGTCTCAGGAGGTCCCTGCCATGGGACCTGAGCCCTCCAGGGAAAGCACTAGATATAGTACCATCGATTATCCTCTCTTTGAAGTCTTCCCTAGAAGATTTAATCCCACCACCTCAGCCCACCCATTGCCCTTTCCTGATCTAGACACAACATTCCTCATGCTGAATGGCAATGAGATATTCTAGTGAGTGTCTACCCTTCTAGACTGTGTGCGAATGTCTTGCTACCTTGGTATTCTTGTTTTTGGCGCAGTGCCTGGTACCTCACATTGGAGGTGCTCAAGAAATAGCTGCTGAATAGACCAATGTGCCTCTGGAGAGGAAGAGGGATGTCTATCTTTTCACAGGGGATCTGCCATTATTGGGGCTTCAACAGTTGCAAGCCCCAAGAAAAGCACATTTGGGACTGAAGCTGGCATGTGTGCAAATGAGCTTGGAGCCCCCTAGTGGCTTCTCAGGCAGACGCAGCTCGGGTGAGGGCTCCATGCTGTTAGCACGTGTGAGCACCCAGGGGCTTGGCCACGGGCTATTTGTCAACTGCCCTCCTCCTTCCCGCAGCCTGACGGCAGCGCACCCTATTCAGCCTGCAAGTAGGGGCCACACTGCCCGCTCTACTCACGATCTGGGCAAGCAGCTTCAATCACAGCAGATTCCCCTGGGCCCCATGTTCCCTTGAGAAAAGAAGGATTGTCCCCAGAGCTCTCACGGGGCTCTAGGCTCCCTCAATGGGTGAACACTTCCACTATTCTTTGGAGTTCATTAGCATATTTACTTCTAAAGTGCTTTCCCTCATATCCTCAGCTCTGCTACAGACAGACTCATGTTCTTTTCCTTCTGTCTCTCCAAAAAGGAAAGATCATAGATGTCAAGTGACTGAGCAAGTCAAGGCAAAGTAGGGACGCAGGTCTGATTCCAATAGTCTGAGATGATCTGAGTTTTCCAATTACAAAGCCAGCACCTACCTCTCAGGATGCAAGGTGGGCTCTCATGGAGGGCTGGAGGGCCTGCAGCCTCATGGCCTCACCATTCCGGGAGGTCAGATGCAGCACTCCGTGTTTTTCCCTGAGAATCTGAATCAGCTGGGGCCTCTCACCCCAGACGCAGCTGCAATGCACTTACCTTCATTCGGGGGTGCTGGCGACTCCTCTGTGACTGCTTCCCCAGAGCCCACCTGCGTCCTGGCGCTGAGGGTGAAGCGGTAGCGTGACACGGGGTCTGCTCTCTGTATGGTGAACTTGGTTTGATTGGGAGAGAAGTTTTCCACTATCTGCTTTCCTAATTTGGTTCCATTAACTGGAGAGAGATAGGCAAGTGGAATCAACTTTAGTGACGTTTACCATGGTGGGTTATATAATTTGCAGCTGGAAGGAGAAGCCTTCCTGATTTTGCTGGTGGATGTTGCCTGGTGACCTTAAAGACTTGGGGGATAGGAAACTTGGCTTCAAAGGCATAGAGCTGGGCAAGAATTTTCTTGCAGCTCTTTGATTACATACCAGGGGTAACACTTTCCCCCTGATCTCATTTCAAGCTCACTACAAAGTTATGTGGCTGATTCTGAAAGATTTGGTTTATTACCCTCAAGTCTTTTCATCAAGGACAAAACTCTTGAGTTCTTTCTTCCTTTCAAACAGAACTAGGGCAAAACCACTAGAACTTTTGATTGTTAATGCCTCATCTTTAAAAAGGCTATTCAATATACCTCAAAGAGGCAAGGGGCCAGGGGCCAGGTCCAGAGATCTATTCAGTACAAAATACAAACACATGGTTGGCTACTAAAAGTTTTAACAATATGTTTAAATCCTTGAGTTCATAAATATAGTAAAAAGAAAAAAATCTGAAAAAAATCAACCCAACACCTGGCCCTTTGAGCTTCTCAACCAGGTACCACTTCATCTACTTTAGGAGACTTAAAGCTCTTCGAATGTGATGACACTCTTGTCCCTGCATGGTGAAGTTGAGCTCTTGAGGTGAGGTCTTCCTGGCTCAGTCTCCTTCCAGTCACTCCCACTTCCTTGGCAGCTCTACATACAGCTGCCTTATCATAAATGACACTTTGTTCAGGTGTCTTCTGAGTGTCATGTGGGCCCCTGTGCATGTACTGTCTGCCCCATCAAATGCAAACGCCATTGGCCTCCAAGACCTAGGGCTGTCTCTCTTACTAGACTGGAAGCTCCTTTGGTCTCATCTTTCAGATTAGAAGCTCCCTGCAGGCACTGCTGTGCAAGGAGAGTGGAGATTGGGTCCCATCTACCTCCCCCAAGCCCATGGGGAACTTTTTCCTTGGTCCCATCTGTCCCTCATGCAATGCTCTCTGCACCCATGGACTCTCCACCTCAATCCCTTAGGAAAAGAGGTGAGAATGGGGTTTCTGATTCCCAGATTATCTAAAAGAAAGAGAGGGGCAGAACATACAGGGCAGGTATTTGAGAGTATATCCAATCAGGATCCCATTGGGGTGTTCCGGGTGATCCCATTCCAGGTTGATTGTCTCCAGGTTGGGCTGCCGGACTCGGAAACGCCTAGGGGCACTGGGTACTTGGGGAAGGAGGAGAGAGCAGGGGAGA
>JAQZBX010022864.1:0-31251 GCA_029593785.1 Cabassous unicinctus | reverse complement strand
TGGGTGGGACCCCCCAGCCATGTTCTCTGCCAGGTCCCAGCAGTTACTTAGTCTTCCCTCTTGCCCTATACTAACCTGCCTCACCTACTTAGGTTCTTTTAAATGTTCTTAGCTCAGCCCATGAAAATCCCGCATTATTAAACCATTGGGAGTGTTAAAGCAATCATATTTGGTCTTTAAAATCAACCACACTTCCTATTAAGAATGTCTCATTACCTACTTGGGTGTGAACAGGCATCTGGCAGTGTCTGAGGCAGTAACTAAGACCTTCCTCTCATTCTTTTAGAACTGTACATACCAGGGCAGCGTTCATCACTCAACCCTCTGACAAAATCTACGCTTTCTCAAACAAAAATAAATCCATTAACAAAATACGAAATGCCCGTTGGCCTCAGGTTTTTATTTTTTCATGGGGAGTGAACTGCTATACCCAGCAGACTTTAATGCCCTTATACGTTGTTTTAACTGCCTGTCAGTCAAAACCCACTTATTTCTCAGCCTATAAAGTCAGCCTTGTAGAACCCCATTGTAAATTGGTTTATAAGCTAGGTTCATGTGTATTGTGAGCCCAATTATGCCCCTCCAAAACAACCAGCCAAACCATATATTGAAGATGGATGAAACAGCTTCTTGCTAAGAACACCGACGTTACACCCTAAAAGGTTTTCACCGTGCCTAGTCAGCTGGGGTATATGTCTAGAAATTCCAGTGAGCTAAAGAGACTTGACAACTGTCCAGACTTTTACATGCCAACAAAGCTACTGTAATCTAGTTTTCCAAAAATGTTTCAATTCCTATTTTGAACAGCTCTCTTTAAAGCTATTTTTCAAGTTAATAAAATTCATTCTTATTGACTTTTTCCTCCCTACATCTCTGTTCTTAGGCATCCCACACCAATTACCTACATTAGTTACACGTTTAAGTGGAGAGGGAAAAGGCAATTAGTGAGTGCCTCACCTCCTTTCTCATTTGCAGATGAGGAACTGAGGCTGGGGAAGATAAGTGACTTCCCTAATGTCACCCAAGTGGTGGATACTAGAACAAGGATTTCAGGGCAGTGTCATCTAGTTCCAAAACCACTGGGGTTGTTGGGAAGCTAGGGGAATGAGAAGTGACTGCAAATGGTGGTGGATATGAACTACAGCAATTTGAATCCAGCCCCACTTTGGTTTCTGCAAACACTAGGGTCTCGATTGAAGTAGTCCTGTCCTCCATAACCTAACATTAAAATAGTTTTAGTTGCTTGGTTGATAAACAAAAGTGCCCAATGAATTTCAAGGTGAAAATGAAGCCTGAAACTGTAACTGAAAGTTAAGAATTAACAAATAATTATGATTATAGAATCATTATACAGATGCCTTTATAGTATAAAATAACAAAAGGTTAATATCTGAAATTGCTGAAACTGGATGGATTTAGCTTAGACCTGCTATTATGATGATCATTCTAAAAAAGGTCTCCCCCTGTTTATGGTTACTCTCCCTTGTGTTTACTCAATTTTGTGATAGTTATTCTAGCTTGAACTTACCCTTTTAGTGGATATTTCAACACTAGGCTCACCCTTGTGTATACTTGTATTTTGATGGTAGCCACTCTACTCTTTGCTGTTTAAATTCACAAAAACTCCTGCTCCCCATGGTCCCAGGAAGGCAGATTTGAGACACCCTGGTCTCCTGTCCTTCAGCTGGTGTTAATAAACCTGCTTTCTCTCACCATTCTGGTGTGGACTCCAATCCATCTGCTCCAGGCAAGAACCCAGAGGGACACTTGCAGGGTTTCCTTCAGATAACCACAATTGATATATGGCCAGAGTTTTCAAATTGTTTTTTTGTTTGTTTGGTTGGTTGGTTGGTTGGTTCTGTTTTGTTTTTCCATTTTCACTGTAGACAGCATCATCAATCATAATTTATAAGCAAAACTACCTTTCTTGGAGAAGTCAAGCCCTGTGCAAGGGCATTTTCTATATGTTATTTCTATTTCTAATGTAACAATACTGCATAGAAAGAAAGAAAAAAGTCCTTATTCCCATCTTTCAAAATCCGTTTTTTTCTTGTGACACGGGGCTGATCTGAAAGGTACCAGATGCTTCCATTTCACAGATGTCTCTGTGTGTCCCACAGGCGCCTACCAAACCCTCTGCAGAGCCGAATCCATTTCTCTGAAGCTGCTTCCAAATGTCTCCCGCCTTTCTCCTTTGGCTCAATCCAAGCCTCCCTGCGTGGGGCACATTCCAATTTAAGGCGTTTTCCACTTCCACTCCACATACACCAAATAGACGTGTTGAGGGAGGAAGGGGATACTCCGCACACACACACATACACATAGTGATGAGGCGCCCCCTCGATCGCACTTCCCTGGAGGGGGTCCTGGAAGCCCACCCCCACTTTGCTAGTCCCTGCCCTGGGTGCGAGCGCCTCGGGGTGCGCCTGGCGACTTCAGGAGTGTTCCTGGGCTGGGAGCATCCAGAGCAGAGTGCGCAGCATTCCCAGACCCCAACCTGGAAACTCCAAGGTCCCAACTCACCCGCACCATGCTGTCTCCCTTCTTGGTGCGGCGTGCTCCTGCACACCACCAGCCCTGCGCTCCTGCGTCCCGGGGACCGAGGCCGCCCGGCTTTGCTGGCACTACCCGCGCAGGACCGGCAGTTTACCTGGGCCAGTCGCCGGCGCTCCTGCGTGCGCTGCCCTGTGCACAGGCGCAGGACGTCTGGTCCCTGCAGCGGTGCCCATCAGGGAGAAGTGAGGCAGCCGCTCCCCTTGCTCCTCCCAGTCACGAGTACCCGGCAAAACTGGAGTTTCTAAGTGCTCCTCTAAGCTCACATGACCCAGAGCCAAATGGCCAAAGGTATCTATCTCCCCACCTCCTCCTCCCGGCCACCTCCCGCGATGACGCGCAGACCTGGTCGCGCTGAGTCGGCACTTCCCATCGTGTAAGAAGCAAGCAACCCCAAGTGTGTCATTTTAAAAATTAACCGATAAAAATCAGCCGTGGTGGAACTCGGATTTGTTTTGTTGCTTTGATTTTGATTTTCTCTCCCACTGTTTTTAATGTTGCCTTCGGATTTCAACACTATATTTTGAAATTACTCCCCCACCTCCAGTTCAATGCTTACATCTGGAAGTAAAAGTGTTTTACTTTCACCGTTTAAATATGTCAATAGGCATTTATTGATCGTCCACATTCCAATCACATTAATATTGAGGCCAACTAATAATGTGCAGGTGAGACGCTGAGACTTAGAGAGGTAAAGATACCCATCCAGGGTCACATGGCTCGGAAGAGGCCACCCAGCATATTGTTAACCCAGTGCTGGGCACGGAGCCAGACAGTGGGGTGGGGTGGGGGGGTGACTCAAGAAGTTGAGCTCAGGTATTAAATGGCCTTGTTGCAATAGCAAGGAGATAAAACCAAATAAAGGAAGGTTGTCATTGCCCTGTCTCAACACCCCAGATACACTGTGCTACCATAATGTTTAGAGTGCCTGAGTCAGGCTCCCTGGCTTTGAATCCTGGCTCTGCTGCTTAGCTACTGGCTCTGGTGGGTTGCTTTTAAAGGCAGCCCTAACAAGGCCACCATGATCCTTTGCAAGGTGACTTGGATGCTCTTCCCATCAGGAGGTGAAGTCCATTTCTCCTCCCCCATGACTGGGGGTGATTTGTTTTGACCTTTAGAATGTGAGCAAATGACCATGTGCCAGTACCATATTGTCTTAATTTCCAGGCTGCTATGACAAATACTACACAGTGGGTTGGCTTAAACAATGGAAATTTATTGGGTCACCATTTGAGGCTAGAAGAAGTCAAAAGTCAAGGCATCAGCAAGACTAACATTTTGGTACTGATTTAAAACAACACAAATTTATTCTCTTACAGTTATGGAGGAAGAAATCAAGGTCTCCACCAGGCTGGTGCCTTCTGTCGGCTCCAGGGGAGAATCCAGTCCCTTGCCTTTGCCGGCATTCCTTGGCTTGTGGCCTCTTCCTTGGCTCATTTCAAGCTCTTTCTTCTATCATCACATCTCTTAATACTCACTCTGATCCTCCTGCCTCCTTTTTATTTTTTATAAGAACCTTTGAGATGACATTGGGCCTGCTCAGATAATCCATGATTATATCCCCATCTCAAGATTCTTAATTTAGCCATACCTGCAAAGTCCTGTTTCCCATGTGTATTAGTCAGCCAAAGGGATGCTAACGTGAAATACCAAAAATGGGGTGGTCTTTATAAAGGGTTTTTATTTGGGGTAGAAGTCCACAGATACCAGGCCATAAAGCGTAAAGTTTCTTCTCTCACCAAAGTCCATTGCCTTAGAGCAAGACAGCTGCTGAAGTTTGCCAGGGTTCAGGCTTCTTGGGTTCCTCTCTTCCCGGGGCTGCATTTCTCTCCAGGCTTAGCTCTTCTGGTCCCTCCACAAGGTCAGCTGTAGACTATGAGGCGAACAGCTCACTTCTCTTCTGGGGCCTTCTCTCCAACATCAAAACTCCAACATCAAAACTGCTTCTCAAAGACTGCTTCCTCTGTCCTTTGCCTTGCCTTTTATATTCGATTCCCCCACCCACCAAGGGGTGGGACTCAACGCCCTACTGACGTGGCCCAGTCAACGCCCTAATCATAACTTAATCATGCCCAGATTAACAGATCAGTTTACAAGCATGATCCAATTATATTTTTGGAATTCATAATTACATTAAATTGCCCAACGGCTACACCATATAAGATAATATCGATAGGTTCTGGACTTTTGGATGTGGATATCCTTGGGGGTCATTATTCGGCTTACCACAGCCATAATGCAAAATGTATTTCTTACTATGGGATGTGGTCAAAATAGCTTGAATCAAATACACTGGAGAGACTCTGAATTTTTAAAATAAGATATATTGTTTTTCTTATTATGAACATAATACACAATTATTCTAGAAATCTGAGGAAATACAAAGATAAAAATCCAATTGTCACTCCTCAGTGGTAGCCAAAATTATGTATTTCTGTTTAATCTTTTATCTATTCAAACATATTTAAAACAAAACTGGAATCATATTATATGTAGTTATTTATCCTGCTTTTAACAGTTAGGATTAATCCCAATTATTTTCACAAGTTTTGATTAAAAAATACTTTAATGACTGCATAATCTCAATCATTGACTATATCATCATTTATTTAACCACTTTCCAACATTTGGTCTTTTGGGTTGCTTCCAATTTTTCCTTATTATTAATTCACTAAGAAACATTCTCGGACATAAAAAATTTACGTGCATCTTATTATTTTCTTAGTAGTAAATCTGGAAAACAGAATTACTGAGTCAAAGTCTTTGGAAGGTTTTCCAGGTTTGAGGAAGAGAACTCTGTTGGCAAAGTTAACATGTAGGGGTGGGGTAGGAGTGCCTATGGGAGAGCACTGAGCTGGGGGAGTACGTAAAAATAATCCCTCCAAAAGATGATAAAGGCTTAGACCAAGTGTGGCAGTCCCTATGACAAGGAGGGGACAAGTTTGATGTTTAGAGAAAACAAGAGAACTTGGTAACAGCCACACATGGGATGTGCAGAGGAATGGGTCTGCATGTTTTCATTAAAATTTACCCTGTCTTTCTTAACATCCATTCTCCCATGGGCTCTGGCATCTGACGAGTCACATCCAGTGAACCCCATGAGCAAATATTGTTAGGAAGCCATGGTATTACAGAGGGAGCCATGTCCAGGTATAGTCTGCATGGTCATGGCAGACCAAGATTGTGATGCGGGTCTTTCCTCAGAGACCAAATTGCTCTATCCACTAGCAATTTTTAGTCTACTTGGCAAAATGCTTCTAGGATTTTGAAAAGGAATACACTCCAAAATATTTTATTCAAACTGACCATCATTACTAGAATCAACTTAACAGATGAAGAATCAAAGGATATAAATCATGGAGGAACATCAAACTGCTGCAAATAACGTTTGCCCCTTTCTTGTATGGAGAGTACTGAGAGGTGGGGGGAAATAATGGATTTGTTAAGGGGGTTGATAAGCCTTCCTCTCTGACTGGCTTTTCTGAAAACAGAGACATAAATTGCCAAATTGATCAGAACAGATGCTTTTAGAGTTTCCCCAAACCTTTTTGTTCTCTGTACCTACATGTGATGGGGAAGTTCTCTTTTGGTAAATTCTGACAGAGCATTAGTAGGACCCAGCTTTGACTCTAGAACCTGCCATTGGTGATCTCAAGCAAATTACCTAGTCTTGGTTTTCTCATCCATACATGGTGAAAATAATAGCTACCTTGCAGTTGTTATTAAGAGAGCGACCTGGCAATTCCACTCCTAAATGCATTCCCCAAAGAACTGAAAATGGGGACTCAGATATTTGTACACCAATGTTCATAGCAACATGATTCACAATAGCTTGTCAACCCAAGTGTCCATCAACATATGAATGGATAAACAAATTGTGGTATAAAATGGAATATTATTTAGCCATAAAAAGGAATGAAGTTCTGATACATGTGACAACATGGATGAAACCTGAAGGCCTCACATAGAGCACAATAAGCCAGACACCAAAGGACAAAGTGAGGGTATGATTCCATCTATATGAAATATCTAGAACAATCAAATTCATAGAGATAGAAAGTATATTCGAGGTTACCAGAGCTTAGGAAGAAGTAGGAATGGGGAATTATTGCTTAACAGGTACAGAATTTCTGTTTGGGGTGATGAAAACTTTTTGGTAATGGTTGGTGGCGATGGCAGCATGACATTGCAAATGTAATTAATGCCACTGAATTATACACTTAAAAATGGTTAAAATGGCAGATTTTATAGATACATATTTTATTATATACATATACAATAAGATAAGATGGTGCACCAAAAGTGCTTGTTATTTAGATAGTGCACAACAAATGGCAGCTATAATAATAGTTATTATAAAGATGCTGATGATGACAGTCTTAGATTCCAGGTCTTGACTGGAATTTTTTTCAACTGTCTCATACTGAGTTGTATCCTCTTCCCCAGTGTTTTCCTTTACTTGTATCTGGACACCAATGAAATGCATGCTCTTCACTGACCTATAGCCAGAGCTTTGCAGTGCCCTGGAATTTCAATTAAGAAGACACAGAAAATATCTCGGGCAGGTAAATACAATTCCTATATCTAGGTCTGTAGGTGTGATTTCACATTTGCAGCTGCTGCCACCAAGACAAATGCAGACCTGGGATGAAAATACGAGAAACTGATTAACTTTGTAGGCAATCGTGCCCTCCTGAGTGTCTGTGCCTCTGCCTACTCTGTTCAAGGTCGCTGCCATTGTTCCTTCTAAGCGTCGTTAGATATCTTCAATGCGGCTGACTCGCAGCCGGAGAACACAGCTCAGAGGCATACCAGAAGAAGAAGTGCCCCAGCCTGCACGTTGTACTTACTTCCTGAAAAACACTTTGCTTAAGACAAGAAGTCATATGTGTCGCACAAAGACGCACTCGCAAAAAGACGTTTGCTATTGAAAAAAGAAGACAGTGGACCCAGCTGAAGAATCACCACAGCTGTTGTGCACCTTCGCCAGAAGCTTTGGTGGCTTCAGTACATGAGAAGTCAGCCCAGATGGCAGCATCCCAGCTAGAAGACCCAGAAACGTGCTCTGATAAAGTCATCGGAGCGCTTCAGTCTCCTTATACTTAGTAAGGAAGGGGCACCTCCTAAAACTAGGCTGCTCCAGACTCCAGGGAAGTTGTGGATAATTACTTGGTAATTATTTATAATAAGTGCCTCCACTCTCAGCATGATTATCCTTCCCTGGATGGCTTGCCTCCTTAAGCCTGGTTTATGTAGGGAAACAATGTCCAAATTAATCTGTCTTTGAAAGCGGGTCTATGCTGCTCTGATGATCCAGATGGTTTAGCACACTTTGGCAGCAGGTGTTAAGCCTTTCTTACAAAAGGCACATTTCCAGTTTCCTTTTGGCTATAGAGAAAGCCAGGCAAACAAGACTTTGGTGATTTCAGAATGATTTATGGCATTTAATAGACTTGGTCACTCAGGGCAGCAGAGCTGGCCCTGTATAAAACCGTGTGAAATAATCACAGCAAATCTTTGTAGGGACTGTGTGGTTGGCCAAACACTTATATATATATCATGCCTTTTAATTCTCACATCAGCCCTACAAGGTATAAATTGATATTATGATGAGCCTGCCAATGAGCTCAGTATAATATGGAATTAAGGGTGCAGCCTTAGAAGAAGACTGATGGGGATTTGGATCCCAGCTAGGCCACTCATTAGCTGTGTGACCTTTGCTGAGTTAATTAACCTCTATAAGCCTTGGGTTTGTCATATATGAAAGGAGGACAACACCAACTCTACAGGGCTGATCAGAGGATTTAATGCAATTGCATGTAGCACAGTGCCTGGGCTATAGCAAGCAGACTATTTATGTGTTGTAAGAAAGAATTTTATAAATGATAAACAAAGACTACAAAAACTAAGTGAAATAACACTTGGTGTCTCCTCTTTTTCCTCAATTCAGGTTTTATTTTATTTTCCTCTAATGGAAATATTGTTTAGTCCGGGTGCTCTACTTACTAATAAAATACCATGCCTTTGATTCATTGCATGATCCAAAGCAGGGTTGATCTAGAGTAGTGACTCTCCATCTTTTTGGTTTTATAGCTTCTTGAGAGCTTTTAAGAACTTCGAGAACCATGTAAACATCACCAAATAAAGGAATATAAATTAAAATAAGTGAAGATTAGTCAAGCAATTGCATAAAACCATACATTGCCTTTTATGCCTGGCAGTTCAGACTAAACTGCTCAGAACGTCTAGCCTGTCTAACTCACACGGATTGAAAGGACTCCCCCTTCACTCTTAGATGGTTTCATCCTAGGACACAGCAGATGGGCAAAGAGGAGGCATCAGGAGGCAACCGCCCTGTTTTTCCTATCCTCTGTCCCTGGCCACAAGCTTTCTCTCATCCTTGGTCCCTTCATCTGAGAATGGGGATCCTACAACCTCTCTGTCTACCCCAGAGGGTGCTGATGGCCAAATGAGCTGAGGGGCATGAAGGCACTAGGTGAGCTGCACAGGGCACGTCATCTGTGGCACAGCAGTCCCCAAGGATGTAGAATTGCCTGTGCTGAATTCATTTCCCCTTTCCCCACCCAGACAACTATCAACGAAAGAACAGAGGGGGAATTATCCCTTTTCCCTCCTCTGAAGAGCAGCTAAACACTGAATTTCCAATTTCTGAGATCTTGCACCAGTAATTCCACTTTCCCTCAGGAAATTTTCAACCAATAAATAATTAAATAAAACAGACAACATTTGCAATATCTCAGACTCCGTAACTCTACTCTCTCGATCAGCAGAAAAACCCATTTCTGTCTCTCTGTCTCTCTTCCTCACCTCTTCTTCATTCATTTAACCAAAATCTTTTGAGCACCCTCTAGACACCATGCACTATTCCAGATGATCAGACTCAACATAGGCAATGTCCTAAAACCATGGTTCTGACTTTCTAGTCGAGGGGGACAGAGAGTTAGCAAGTAAATAATTGATGAACAACGTCACTTAAGATGATGATCCATGCTCTGAATGTGGTGATTAAGAGAAACTATGCAGAGGAGGTAATTCAGGGATGAGGTTAGGAGGGATTTTCTGAGGAGGTGACACATGGGCTGTGCCAGGAAAAGATGAGAGGAAAGTGACCAGGTTAAAGCCAGGGAAGGCATTGTAGACGGAAGGGACAGCAAGTGCAACGGCTTTAGGAAAAAAGAGAGAACTAGAAAGGGCACCGTGAGAGCTGTGGCTGAGTGAAGGAAAAAGAGAGAAGTCTGAGAACGGACTGGAGGTGGGCATAAGCCAGCAGGGCCTCGATCACCACTGCAAGGGGGCTGGAAGTTATTCTTCATGTGATGGAAAACCGAGGGAGCATTTAAGCACAGGACTCTGCTGAATTGGTTTATGTTTTAAAGGATCATCACTCTGGTTGTGATGTGGAGAGTGGATTATAGGAAGACAAGAATGAAAACAGAACAGCCACTTAGAAGACCACTAATGCAGTACTCTAGGTGAGAACATGTATCACAGGAACCAAGGAAGGAAAGTATTTAAAAATTTAAAAAAGAGTATGACTTCCACTTCCAGCCAAGATGGAGTAACAGGGCCAGGTTTAACCTCCTGTCTCAAACAGCCGAAAATCCAGATGAGATACATGAAACAATAGTTTTCAAGACAGTGGATGTCAGGCAACAGAGCATATGTAAACCATATGAAATGTGGAACAAGAGAATTCCCAGGCCATGGCTCAAAGAGGGGGAACCCAGCTGGAGCCTGGCAGACTCCCTGACTCTAGAAGATGGGGCTGAGAATCCAGGGAGACCATGGTGGCTAGAGCTCCCAGTACAGTGTACCAAAGAAGAGACAGCTGCAGAGAGAGCCCTGGAGACTGGCTGAGGGGGCCCCTCCAATACCCAACAGTGTAGGACAGTGCATGATGTGAGGATACTAACTGAGGCAGGAAAAGAACCATCTGAGATGATTAGTGGAAAAGGTGCCTGGTGCTCACACGAGGCCAAGGATAGTGCCTTTTTCCACGAGTCAGATTGGGAAACCTCATATTCGCAGGGCTTGTCACTTAGGTGGAATTAATTAGCCTTAGACTGGAGCACTGGGTGGGATAAGGGCAATTAGACATGGTAGAAGAGTGTATCTATAAACTTAAATCTATTTGAAATGAATCAGAGAGAAAAAATAGTTTGAAAAAAAGTCTTAAAAAATATTTGAAGGAATAATGACCAAAACTTTTCCAAATTTGATGAAAACTATAAATCCACAGATCCAAAAACCTCAATGACCCAACCACAAGAAATGACACCAAAATACATCATAATTAAATAACTCAAAACAAGTGATAGAGAGAAAATCTTAAAAGCAGCTGAGGAGGAAAAAAGGGCACATTATGTACAGAAGAACAAAGATAAAGATGAAAGCATATTTCTTATCAAAAACACAGTACAGCAACCTGGTTTAAGTACTGAAAGGAAAATGTGTCTGCCTAGAATTTTATACCCAGTAGAAATATCACTCAAAAATGAAGACAAAATAAAGAGGTTTTCAGACATACTTTTGAAGTTAGCCCTGGCTTTACAACTTGCTTTGGCCAATGAAATGCAAGCAGAAGTAACTTGTGCCAAAACGAGGCAGAAGAGTTTAAAAGCCAGGATGCAATTCTCTATGCTCTCTCTTCCCTGCCTCATCAGTGCAGGAGAGGGCAGGTTCCAGATGGTGTAGATCCTGGATGGTGGAATTTTGACCAACCTGGATCACTAAGTTTCAGCATAGAGGATAGTTGCCCTGGAGATTTTGTAGGACTGAGAAATAGCACCCACCTTCAATCTGGGCAAGATGGGTCTTTGCCAAGGGCCCCTCTTCTGGCTGTGCCTCTTCCCATGGGGTGAGGAGTCCACAGGGCCAAAGGAGTCAACTGGGAGATCCCACCCTCCTTAGACCATGATTTGGATGACAGGGACCTCAGAATTTCCTGCCCTAGTGTCCCCAGCCTGCTCCCAGAGCCCCATGGTATTCTTCCCTGGATTCATCCTCCACCTGAGCAGTGGTCAAGGGACATATGTGCACAGCTTGGATGGATAAGCTGGGGTATGCAGGGCTGGGATGGGCTAAAGGGGCTGTTTCTCCCTATACCACCATGTTCCTGCACAGAACTTCAAGGAGCCTCAGAATTCTAGATCCAAACCTGATTTTCCAGGTTGCATTAAAGGTTTATTTTCCCAGGTTGTTATAACAATACATTTTTCAAGGTTGTTATGAAGGTATATTTTTCAAGGTAAGAAGGTAGAACATATTTCATTTAACAGTTTGTTACCTTGACTTATAAATTTTAAAATATTTGATATGTGGCATGTGGGCTTCTATTTGTACTCTTGGCACAGCCCTCCCAAGAAAGGGCAGGCTTGGAAAGAAAGAAACCGTTATTGATCTAAGCCTCAGGGCCTGTTTGTTACCACATCATAACCCAGCTTATTCTTACTATTATCCCTGGAGAGGAGGGTGGTGGATTTCTGTTACCAACTCCTGAAGTCATCAGACATGGTATGGGAATGGCAGCATGGCTTCCAGAAGAGGCTCAACCCAAAATGGGGTCTTGGGAGCCTCTGAGACTGTTCCTGTTATCTGTGGTGAGGGTTGTGGGAAGTGGCATCTCTGTAAATTGCCTGGAGCAGCATTGCAGAAAGACAGACAGACGGGGAGCTCCCGTCAGCGCATGGATGAGTCACTTAAGCAATAGAGACTGTGATTCCTGAAGGTCAGTCCACTCCCACTTGCATACATTGAGTAAACCCCTAGCAGGTTTGCATGGGAGAAACCACATTCCCCATGCTTCCCCCCATCTGCCTACATTGATAATTTGGGTCCTTCTCACCAAATTCAGCAAGTGTGGGCTCAAACTGGATATTTTTTTCCCAAAGGTATAAAAGATCTGACATTTCTTACTTGGGTGTCATGAATCCGTTCACACCTAACCACTATATAAAGCATTGTTATAATAATCTAAACTGAGTTTAGACCCTTTCAGGGAAAACAAATGCATTTTAACAGCCCATGTAAAAAGCAATTATCAAGAACATAAAGCTGTCCCAAGCTAGAAGGGAAGACAAGGACCAGAAAGGAGAAAGGAAGTAAAAGATATTGAGTTAAAAAATATATATATATATATATATATATATTGAGCTCTCACTATTAGCCAAAAGCCATGCGAGGTTTAGTACATTCATTATCTCATGCCATCCTCACTGTAACCATAAAAGGCAGGCATTACATTCTCCTTTTTCCAGTGGGAAAAACTGAAGTATAGAGATGTTAAATAATTTGTCCAAGGTCAAAGAGCTGCTAAGTTTCAGAACCAGAATTCACAGTAGGACAGTTTGATAACGAAACCCTCATTCTTCTCTGTCTAGCCACCTCCAAGATACTTAGAATAAAAGGCTGGGTTTTTCATATCCCTGTCCTGCTTCCCTGTTTTTTAAAATCCTGTCCCATTGGCAAGGTCAACAGTGGATCGTGGTCCCTCATCTGGGCCTGAGAGGGTAGGCTGGCTGGCGGGGGGGTGGGGGGGGGTGCGCAGGGAGAAATCTTGTCTTTGTAGTGGGTTTTCTCATAGGCAGTTGGAAGGATGAATGAGCAGGCCAGCTGGAGAGAACACTTCCTAACTACTGTCCATTGAAGCACACAGCATTGGGGCATCCTGTCAGAGTTGAGAGCCGGGCATTAACCCAGAGCTGGTGGGTTCAGAGGTGGCCCCCAGCTCCTGCAGAGATGCCTGGGCATCAATATCCTCTGGCTATGAGTTACAAAACATCCTTTAACATTCAACCTTGTTTTTCTCCCCTTAAATCTAAAAGGGGCTGCAGGGCAGGTCAGCAAAACGTGATGAGATGGGGATAAGTATAGCCAATGTGTGCAAAATTATTCCCAGACATCAGGCAAAGGCAGTTTGCATATCATGTCTTCACTTTGGGTTTTTTGACACCGAGGTCTCTTCCTCCACCAGGATGCCCCATGAGACCCGTCAGCTTCCTTGCATTTGCAAAGTAATCACATCTCAGTACTGGGTCCCATGTTCTAGAAAGGTCAAAATAAATTTTAATGATTAAATGCCATGTATTAAGCTTGTTACTCCTTTAAATGATGTGAAGGATACATTTTAATCAGAAAATTATAATCTAAGCCATTGCACCACCAAGCCACCTCCAAAATCTGTATGCAGACCTAACTCTGAAAACAATTAAAATTCTATGCAAAGACAATGAGCTTATTAAATAATCAGATGCCTCTCATCTCATTTCATTTGGGTTGAATTTTTACCCTGAGGCATCTGAGAGTGACTAAGCGTGGGCATCTCTGAGAAAGGTCATCTATGAGACAACCTTTGATTTTTTTTCTCTTTAGATGTCTATAAACTCTAAATAAATATGCGTTTTGACCAGGGACCTTTTCATTAGTATGGAAGTGACTTTTACTCCCCGGCGTAGCCTACGTAGGACATTATGCTAAATTATCAGATTTTTCTGTTTCTACATAACTAAAGACAAAGTCTAAGACATCGTAATTCTTTATCAAAAGTGACAATTGTTTTATGTATCCGGGGATTTGTCTAGAGAATGTTGCCCTGCATTCCCTACATTAAAATCCTGTGGCTGCCAGTACCTGATACACATAATTTTAACATGAGAAAGGGCTTCTAGCAGGCGCGAAAACAAAAGCTGCCCTTAGAGCTTAATTTTCTTTTTCACGCCTATGTCTATCCTGCCCCTCCTGAGGTCAGAGGTAAGTAATCATACCATTCGAAAGGAAGCCAGCATCCTAACCACGCTGACATTGTGGAAGTGAAAAGGATTGATGATCCCTGAATTTTATCCCTCATTTTTTTCCAGAAGAAGAATAATGAGCAACTTTCTTTTCTCCCATTTATCCTAATCACCCACATCTGCAGCTTATGCTGTAGCCACTCACACCTCTGCATGGGAAGAAAAAAAATTAGAATAAGATGTGAGCCCTACCACCAGGCTGTCCCACCCATTGGAACCTGTAGATACTGCATCTCTAATCAATCTACAGAATCGCCCTGGGACAGTACAGCCCTCCCCCATTCACTGCTCAGCCCCTGCTGGTTTAGGGAGCTACACAGCTTGTGGTAAACTGCTATCCATTATTTCTCTAAATTTAGAGCTTCTCTAGAGAAATAGCATTATCTCAGTCACTAAGCTGAAAGCTGCTTAAAGTTAGTTTTTCACAGTTGTTTATTCACAGTCTGTTTCACTGTTTGTTTTTTATTTCAGATTGGTGTGCAACTATAGAAATGCAAAGTATTGAAATATCACCTCCTAAAAAATTGACTATAATTTGCATTTTGCTAATGTTGGAGTAGGTCAATGAGCCAGCACAATGCAAAGGAAATATTTATTCCTCTCTCTTCTCTCTATTATGTTTCTTTGGAGGTAAATTCTACTCCACCTCCCTCCCCACCAGTGAAAAGCCACTCAGTGACCTGAACAGGATCTGGTGATAGAAAACATATTTTCAGTAATGCTGAACTCATTTTTCTGCCAGAACAAATTAGTCAGTAGCTATCTAGTGTGTCACAGAGGTTTTCAAGAGGCACTTAGAAGGATGCTAAAAAAAAATTCTTCTATGCAGATTATTAGAAATGTCATGGTGCTAATGTAAAAACGCTGTGGTAATCTTTCTGTTTCCCTCTTCCTTACTAAAATACCGCTTCTCATTTGTGACTCCACTCCTAAATGAAAGGATGGCTTTTGAAAATGGATCAGAAGAGAACCAGAAAGGAAATTTTATCATTTAACCTGGACAAGGCAAGATGGAAAGGTAATCAGAGAGTGGTTGCAAAGTCACAACTGAGCTAATCATTTCTCTGAGTTCCCATCGCCACCAAGAATTAAATAAGAACAGGGGAGTGGGCTGGATGTATAGGAAGGCTTCCTTAGAGTGCAGTATGTTAAACATAGAGTGAGCTCCTGAATGAATGATTGAATGAATGAATAAATGAATGGCTATGATCAACGACTATTCCCCTTCAATGCACTTCGGCATTTGGGGGAAAAGCAGTTTACAGTACACCCACAACCTCTTGCAACTCACTTTTCATCATTGTATAATTGAGCAAACAATGCTACTTTTCAGGGTTATTGAAAAGATTCAATAAGGTGATATGAATAAAGCATCATAGTGCCTGGTTCATAATCAAAGAAAAATAGAGTGATATGAAAAGCTCTATCCTGAAAATGCAGGGAGAAAGGTTTACTGTACCTGTGTAGACTGGTCTTTAGGTGGTAGCATTACTATCAAAGTTTACCAGAAAGGGATAAAATGACTGTTTAGCAACCTTTGCATGATCCATTTTCACATGTGTAAAGTTGGCTGTGTGCTTATATGGACAATTTATGCATTTTTCTGAAACTCCCAACTCTCTGTTTATAATTTGAGTCATTAGACATGACCATTAAGCTAACAGTTTAATATAAAAGTGTTCCCAGGGATTCTGTTTCTTGCTCTTGGCTTCTACTCAGACTTAAAAGAGATGACTATTAGGACTATTTATGATTCCACCCTGCTTTACATATTAACAGATGCTTAACTCTTGGGAAGATACTTTTGACATTCCAACAGATGTAAACCCTAAGTATAAAAATACCTTTGGGGGCTTTTATTTTGTTCTGCTAGCAAAAACTACCAGAGGAATGTGACTTAAACCTGATTTCCAAATAAGCTATCGTGCAGCAATCAGAATATCCATGTGGTTATTATTCCACCGTAAAGTACACTTTACCCCAGGGAATCTGCTATAAGAGAAAATTAAAACCAAGCCGCCCGTATTAAAGCCCATTAAGTCATTAGGCAGCTCTTCAGCATCTCTGAGCTTCCTTTTCCTGATGGGCTGGAGAGCACCGCAGCCCCTCCCAGGACTGGTGGCAAGAGCCTCCTGAGGACTCATGTAAGCAAATCTCTTTCTCTAGGAAATCACTGAAGTTTAGATCTGAGATGGACCGTGGGCATCACTCTCTTCAACTCCCTCAATTTGCCAGAGATGATTTGCCTTCAACTCCATCCTTTGCCAGAGGAGGAAAGAGATGAAGGCTGGTTAGAGGCAAAGGCAGGGTTAAAAGCCAAATCCCTGTGGCATCCTAAAGTCCCAGGGTGAGTTATTGTAGATGCATTTTGGATGATGGAATTAGAAAATTATCTGGTGGTCAGGTGCTTGGGATGGAATAAAAATCTAATCTTTTAAAAAAGGAGGGCATTTAAAATGTGGTTTATTTTGTGATGTATTATGCACTACCATTGAGGCTGGATTAAAAGGTGTTGTGATATGCGTTTAATCTGTTTTATGAGAACAAGCTGTCAAGTATCACCACCTAAGACCAACCGTTTGGAAAGCAAGGTAAGTCAAAATTATGAACTCAGCCCTTCTGAAAATGCAATTTTGGCCACAATAAATGTCTCCTTCAAAAAAGTGGAAAGTGAAATCTGTGCATGGCTTGAGAGTAATTATATAGAATCATATTTCACACCGATGTTCTTAACGATGTTATTCACAATTGGAAGCCACCCAAGTGCCCATCTACAGATGAATGGATAAACAAATTGTGCTATATGCATACAATGAAATATTATTCAGACATGAAAAAAATGAAGTTCTGATACATGTGACATCATGGATGAACCTCGAAGACAATTTATAAGCTAGATATATAAGGACAAATATTATATGATCTACTGATATGAAATAATTAGAATAAGTATATTCATAGAGTTAAAAAATAGAATACAGGTTACCAGGGGCTGGGGTGGGAGTAGGGAATGGGGAGTTAATTCTTAATTGGTACAGAATTGCTGTTTGGGGTGATGGAAAAGTTTTGGTAATGTATGGTGGCGATGGCAGCACATTGTGAAGGTAAATAACACCAGTGAATTATATATCTGAATGTGGTCAAAAGGGGAAATTTTAGGTGGTATAGTACGTTGCTAGAACAAAACTTAAAAAAAAAAAACAACCAACCAAAGGGCTTTACAATTCAAACAGTGAACCCTAGTGTAAACTATGATCTATAGCTAATAGTACATTATAATAATATTCTCACATCACTTGTAACAAAGGTTCCCCACTAATGCAAAATGTTAAAAATGGGTGTGGGTATATGAGAACCCTATTTGGTGCATGATCTTTCTGGAAATCAACAAGTTCTCTAATTAAAAAATAAATAAATAAAAAAAAACATAAAAAAGCTGATAGATCCAAACCTTGACTATAGTACATTGGTTTAGCTTACTTGTGAAGGACTATTCGTTCTTATGACATTGTCCAGATTACAGTTGTCACAAATAAGCATTAAATATAAGGGACATATTAATGTGATAGTAAGAAGCAACAATAAAATTAAGGTACTTCATCTTTAATTTCTTCATTGTGAATGCTACATTTTGGCATCAAATGAAAATGGCAATGAAGGATGAAATCCACGTCAATAGGAATGGAGGCTCCCAGCTTTGTTTCAAAGAGAAGCAACAGCTTACTCCCCTGAAACTGAGATCTCTCCAGGAAGGCCTGGGCTGGGGGTGGGGGTGGTATCTCTAGAGCGCTGGAGGTAGGAAAGTTGCCAGTAATAAACGTCTGTGTAGAAATGGGGTGTTGTGAGCAGCTGACTGTACCCTCTGGGGCTCCTGGTAACTCTCATCGTATCAGTGCCGCTGCTTTGAAGCCCTGACAAGTAACACAGCATGACAGCTGGGGCTTCTAGTCTAATAGTGACCCTCATGATCTGGCCTCAGGCTCACTTCCTTCTAAGCCCCTCTACCACCACCTTGGACAGACCCTTGTCTCTCCTCAGCTATAGCAAGTGCCTCCTGATTGGTGTGTCTTCAGCCTCCTCCCCTTTCAGTCACCCTATTTCCAGCGCAAGCCTTCTAAAGTATCGTCCCATAGCACCCCCAAACCTGCAGTGGACCCCATTGCCTACAGGATGAAGACCAAATCCCTCCCCTGCCTGGTTCCAATCTACTTTTTAAAGCCTCTATCATTCTCTCTCTTAGGTATCCTATATTCCTGCCAGATTAGGTCACGCAGTATTTGAGTTGTTTCTTTGCCCACGATGTTGCTTCTTGCTGGAGCCCTAACCTCTTCCAATCGCCCATCCTGTAGCTATCAGCTCTAGACCAAAGGGGAATCAAGTCGCTAAGTGTCAATAGTTACACAGCAGACTTACACGGTCACGTTTTGAAAGTGATAATACTTTTAGATTAGTCTTAATTGCATGGAGATCACTCTCTGACCCAGGTCCATTCTCATATTGTCCTGATTCCAACAATCTTTTCACCCACCTGGACCCTCAATCTCTTTATCCTACCACCTGTGACCTATTCATCAGTTGCCCTCCCTCCTCTCTTGACCTCAACTTTCTTGCCCATTTCTTGCTTCATCACGCATGTTCAACTAAACCACAGCACAGGTTACATCTAGCTCTTAACCCACTGTGCACCTCACTCAAGCCCCCAGATGTGCGTGGAGAAAACAATGCCTCCTGGGCTCCCTTTGAATTCATGACCACAAACTGCAAGTGGGTCCTTAGCACTGCCTTTTCCTTATCTGCTCGCTCATGGGCACACATAGATGACCATTTCAAATCTTCTCCTCTCTCCTCCAACCTCCAATAATTGCTCCCCCATAGCACTCACAGATGAGACCTTGCTTCCTTCTTCACACTGAAAACTGAAGCCATCAGCTCTTCCCCAGACTCACTCGGTCACATCTACCCTCCCACCGGCCACTGCCTCCACACCCGCTGCTTTCTCTTGCTAGGGTTGAACTGCCTTGCTCCTCTAGGGAGCTGGTTCTTCCACGTGGGCACGACTCAGCCCTTCATTGTCCAAGCAGGTCTTCTCTCTCTCTCTCCTGCATCATCACGCTTCCCTTTCTTACTGGATTATGCCCTCCACTTTACAGACATTGCACATACCCTCCCATCTCCAGGCCTCCTTAGGCCAGTCCACAGTTTGCTTTCACCAGAGCAGTCATCATCTTCTGACACACTATATAATTTTCTTCATGATGTTTGTTTACTGTTTGTCTCCTCCCCACTGGAACATAAGCCCTCTAAGGGCAGATCTTTTACTATTGCTTGGGTTTTTCAACTTAGTTTTGTTCCTGTGTATTTTGTTCACGGCTTCACCCTAAGCATCCAGCATAGTGCTTGGCACATAGTAGGTGCTCGATAAATATTTGCCAAGTTTTGCCATTCTCCAATTAAAAACATCACCTTGAACTCACTTTCCCCACCCACTCCAACCAATTTTTCCGATCCCTTTTGCAGAAAACCCATGAATTCCTCTCCAATCCCTCCTCTCCTGTAGGGACCTCATCCAGTCTCATGGCTTTAAGCACCATTTATAGGCTAGCAGCTCCCAGGTTTTATCTCCAGACCACTCTAAGGCTACTTTGCATCTCCATATGAATATAGCGTAGACACCTCAAACCTACCATAGTCAAGTTTCAGCTGCTGCCTTGTCCCCTAAAACCTGCTCTACCTACAGGCTCTCCATTTCGGCTGATAGCAATACCTTCTTCTGGCTGTTCAGGCCCAAACCCTTGCAGTTCTCACCACCACTGGTCTGACTCACTATCACTTGGATAGTATTGAATTACTCCCTACATCCACCCTTTTCCTTCTCCAGTCTGTTCTCAACCCAGCAGTTAAGGGTGATCTTTAAAAACATAAGACAAACCACAACACTGCTCTGCCAAAGCCCTTGCATGATTCCCCTTTCACGTGAATAAATGGCCTTCAAGTTCCTCATGGTTTGGACCCTTTCTCCCTCCCTGACCTCATCTACCACTGCCCACCTGGCTTACCCTGCTACAGCTACACCGGCCTTGCCATACCTCCCACCCTCCAGGAATGCTTCCTCAGGGCCTTTGCACAAGCCAGTCCCACTTTCTGAAAAAATCTTCCTACAAGCATCCTCATGGCTATCTCCTTCACCTCTTTCAAGTGTCACTTTCTCAGTGAAATCTACCCTGACCACCTGTGATGGTCAAAAAGATGTTAACCACCTAACCCCACATCCCATGAATGTGACCTTCTTTGGAAATAGAGTCATTACAGATGGAATTTGTTAGGATGAGGTCATTCTGGAGTAGGGTGGAACCCTAATCCAACATAACTGATGTTTTTATAAGAGGAGGGGAACTTGGAGACAGAGGGGAGATAAGCCATGTGGAGCTGGAGACATACATCTACAGGCCCAGGAACACCAAGGATTATGGAGCTAGGAAGAAGTAAGGGAAGGGTTATCCTCCATGGGTTTCAGAGGGAGCATGGCCTGCCCACACCGTGATTTCAGACTTTTAGCCTCCAGAACTATGAGACAACAGATTTCTGGTGTTTTAAGCCACCCAGTTTGTGAGTACTTTGTTACAGCAGCCCTAGAAACTACTTTGTACTAAAATACATATTGAGCACACACAGTGGGCAAAGTTGTAGTCAGTGGTGACAGACACAAGCAGGGCATCCTGGAATTTGTCAGACTAGTGTGGCATAAAGTCTAATTCCCTGATAGTCTTCTGTCTCTCTCTGTGGCAGGCTGTGCTGCTTGCTTATACATCAGTCATTCCTCTTTTTATTTGCTATCTCTTTAATTTGGCTAACAATATGCCCAGGAGTCGAGTTGAGTCTGACTTTATTAAACCCTTTGCTGGTGATTGGTCTACAAGTGGACACATAGCCCAGTCCTGCTTAGTGAAATGTAATGAGAATTCTAGTGAAGGACTTGGGAAAGATTTTCTCCCTGTTAAAGCATAGAACTGCAACAATCCCTACCTCCAACCCTTACAATTCAAGTTCAGATGGTGTCATGTGAGAATATGTTGTCTGGTGCTGTGGTAGCCATCTTGTGACCATGAGGAAAAATGTCACATATGCACTGAGGATGGCAGAGAGGAAGGACTGAAGGAACTTGTCCTCTTAATGACATTGGTGAGCCAGGAAATCCACTCTCAGACCACTCTACCTCCTGACTTATGTATCACAGTCAAACGATAGTATCTCATTGTCACTGTTACCAGATCTAGCATCTATTTGTTGATTAATGTGAAAAACCATGCACTAGTTTTATCTATAATGTCTTCAATCTTGAGACAATAATATGAAGAAAAGATTTCATTTCCTTGAGCCTCTCCTTTATCATTGAGTTTTTCTTATTAAAAAAAACAACAATTTTATTTTCTCACACTTCCTTTCAAATTGTTTTTCTGTGTAATAATACGGCTAAGCTGTCTAACTCCTTACCAGATATTATCTTCAACCCCTTCTTCCTGCCTTATCTATGATTAACCTCTGTGCTCAAGTTTGAGGAAAAACTGAAATCTTTTCAACTAGTCTTAACTGGTCTCCCACGGCTGAGCATTTGGGGGCTATGCAGAGGGAACGAAGGAAAGAAGGGAAAACAGGAGGAAGGATAGGAGGGCAAGGTTGCTCTTTTTCCAACCCGTTTTGAACACTGCTACTAGATGAATCTTCCTAAAACACTGCCTGTGTAATATAATTTGCTCCTATTTAGAAAATCGCAAGGATCTGCAGAGCCAGCCTGATGAGGTCCCAACTCTTACTTTGCATTCAGCATCTTTCACAATCCAGCCCAACTGACCTTTCCAGGTGGAGCCCCTCTATATATTCAGAATCCCACACTTTACCCCATTGGGTTTGTTTATTCACCTTTAACTTTTCTTACCCAATCATGCCATTCAGGTCCCATTTACATTGGTCCCTCACCTGGAATCCCATCCACCCTCTAAGCCTATGCCACTCAGTAGGTAGTCACAAACTCCACATGGTACTTGAAATCTGCCTAGTGTGCCTGCCAAACTGAATTTTTTTCCTTTTTTTTTTAATTAGAGAAGTTGTGAGTTTACAAACCAATCATGCATACCATACAGAATTCCCATATACCACCCTGCCACCAGCACCTTACATTGTTTTGTTAACACATTTGTTACAAATGATGACAGAACATCACATAATGTTACTGCTATCTATAGTCTATAGCTTATACTTGGTGTATGTTCCCCACCAACAGTCCTATTATTAACACCACATATTAGTACTGTCTATTTGTTATAGCTCCTGAGAGAATGTTCTCATATTTGTTCTGTTAACCACAGTCCATCTTCCACCACAGGGTTCACTGTGTTATGCAGCCCCATGCTTTGTAAAATCCATCCAAAGTATACACTCAGTGGCTCTCAGTTTCATCACAGAGTTGTGCTGTCATCAGCTCAGTCCATTTCAGAACATTTTCTTTACTCCAAAGGGAAAAATCCCATATCCCCTTATACCCCCACCCCCATTTTTGACCCTTAGCATTGCTAAAGCACCTTCTTTGCCATTGCTGCAAAAATATTACTGTTAACTATAGTCTATAAGTTAAATTAGTTGTATTTCCCCATGTATTGCCATGTTCTTAACACCTTGTAATAAAGGAACATTCTTGTAGCTGTACTATTAACCACAATCCTCATCTACCACCAAAATCATTGTTATACAGTCCCTAGATTATCCTCTAGCTATCCTTCAATTAACATTAACCTCCCTAGACTACCCCTTCCAGTCACAATCACATTTGTGAACCAGCAGTATTAGTTATACTCACTATTATACATGACTGTCAACTCTATCCATTTCCACACATTTATAATCACTCTTATTAAACATTCTCCATACATTTAGCATCAGATCCTTCTCAACCCACATTTTGTCTCCTAGTTACCTATACTCTATAGTTTAACTCCATGAGTTTACTCATTGGGTTGTTACCATCTTTTGGCAATTGTGAATAATGTCGCAACAAACATCAGTGTGCAAATGTCTGTTCACCTCTGACAAAATGAATTTTAATTTAATTTAATTTAAATTCTGGGAAAGACCTTGTAAAAGTATGAAAAGACAATACACTGACTGGGAGAAAATATTTGCAAATCACATATTTGGCAAAGGACTCCTATGCAGAATATATAAAGAATGCTGTAAACTCAGCAGTGAGAACAAAACAACAAACAATCAAATTCAAAAATGAATAAAATTTGTGAACAGACATTTCACCATAGAAGAAATATGGATGGCAAGTAGACACACGAAGGATGTTCAACATCCCTAGCCATTAGGAAAATGCAAATTAAAACTACCTTGAGATACCACTACATATCTGTCATGGTTTGAATCTGTAGGTACCCCAGAAAAACATGCTCTTAAAATTAATCCCTTCCTGTGGATGTGGACCCATTGTAAGCAGGACCTTCTGATGAGGCTACTTCAGGAAAGGTGTGACCCCCAATCAGAATGGGTCTTAATCCTATTACTGGAAACAGCTTTGGAATTGGGTAATGGATAGAGGCTGGAAGAATTATGAGGCAATTGATAGAAAAAGCCGCTCAAAGTCTGTCTTGAAGAGACTGTTGGTAAAATATGAATGCTAAAGGTACTTCCAATGAGGCCTTAGGAGGAAATGATGGATGTGCTATTGGACATTGGAGGAAAGGCGATCCTTGTTTTAAAGTGGCAGAGAACTTGACAAAATTGAGTTCTGATGTAGAATGGAAGGCAGAACTTGAGAGATATGAACTTGGATATTTAACGGAATAGATTTTCAAGCTAAATGTGGAAAGTGCTGACTGGTTTCTCCTGGCACCTTATAGGGACATGAGAGAGGAAAAGGGTAGACTGAGAACTGAACTCCTGAGCACAAAGAAACCAGAACTTGAGTCTGGAAAATTCTGAACTTTGGGAAAGTGAGTCCCCAGAGAATAGTGCCCCATGTGAGGCTTTAACTAAACATGGAACCCGTCAGTCATTTCAGGGCAAGTCAGGATTGGACATGCGGTTGTCCTGGAAGGAACTGTGGAAAGTTCTTTTGACTGATGGTTGCATGTGTACTACATGCAAAACCAGCAAGTTTTTTGTGAGGTCTGTGTGAATAGGAGCACTGCCAGCCTGGACTAAAAGAGACAGAAAGGGGACAGAACCATCGAAGCTGAGGTCTGGACTGAAGACATCTTCTTGGACCAAGAAGATGGGACATACATGTGTGTGGAAAGGGTGAATCTGCCCTGGCCCTTGGAGAGGGTGGGCCGTGCACCCCACTGTTCAGGAAGAGTGCTGACACTCCACTGTTCTAAGAGGTTGGCACCTGTGCCCTGGAGATTGGCAGAGAGTCTGGCTGCCACCCCAGTGCTCTGAGAGGGTGTTCTAGGAGAGCATGACTGCTGGGAAAATTTCATCTGGCCCAGAATACAAAACATCATTCCATAGATTACTCTCAGACCTTGAAATCTAATGGAGTATGCCCTGCAGGGTTTCAGAATTGTTTGGGAACCATGACCTCTGTTTTCCTTCCAACTTCTCCCTATGTTTACTCTATGCCTGTCCCTCCATTTTATATCAGAAGCTGATAACTGGTTCTTTAGGTTTCACAGGTCCACTGACAGGTGAATTGTGATCCAGGACAGACCACACTCGTAATCAATTTTGATGGGACTTTGTATTTAGCATTGTTACAGAAATGACTTAAGGCTTTTGGGATGTTGTGATGGAATGAATATATTTTGCATGCAGAAAGAACATGTCTTTTTGGGGTCCAGAGTTGGGGTGTGATGGTTTGAAGCAGTATGTATCCCAGAGAAACATGTTCTTAACGTTTGCCTTTCCTGTGGGTGTGAACCATTGTAAGCAGGACCTTTTTATGAGGCTATTTCAGGTAAGGTGTGACACACCTCAATCAGAATGGTTCTTAATCCTATTACTGGAGTCCTTTATGAGAAAATGATATTTAGACAAAGAAAGAGAAAGACACACGTGGCTGTTTGATATTATTTATGAATTACAAAAAGAGATGTAGATTATGTTTGTAAACTGGTCTGTTCCTCTGGGTATGATACCCTTTGATTGATTTAATTTCATAGGTTTTAAGGTTACTTAATTAAATCAATTCAGGGCCTTTGATTCAACCACGTCAGTAGGGCAAAGCTCAGGGTTGAGTCCCTGCCCCCTTGGGCTATATAAATGGACACTCAATCAAGAAGACACACAGGAGAACACAGAAGAAGTCACAAGAGCTCCATAGCTACCAGAGGAGAGAATTTTGTCAGCTTTGATCCTGCAGCCCTGGGAAGAGAGATGAGCTATTTGCCTGAGAGTTTACAGCTGAATTTGTGAAGAGACTAGAGCAGCTGAGCCCGGAAAGAAACAAGCCCAATGCCAGCCTACAGCTAAGATCAGAAGAAGCTGGGACCATAGATCGTTAAGAGGAAGAAGGGAGGCTGAGCCCTCACAGAGACCGGCAGCCATCTTGCTTCAACACGTGGCAACAGACTTTGGTGAGAAAAGTAACCTTGAGTTGGACCCTTTAGGGCTTTGTAACTGTAAGCTTTTACCCCAAATAAATACTCTTTATAAATCTAACAGATTTCTGGTACTTTGCATCAGCACCCCTGGCTCACTAATACACCACAGAAGCAGGAAGCTGAAATCAACGAAACCCAGAAGAGAAGAAAGAGACCAGCAGATGCCTCCATTTGCCTTGCCATGTGATGGAGGAGCCAAGGATCACCAGTCTTCAGGAAGAAAGCATTACCTTGATGGTGCCTTGATTTGGACATTTTCCTGGCCTCGAAACTGTGAGTGACTATATTCCCATTGTTTAACCTGGCCCCTTTCATAGTATTTGCTTTGAGCAACCTAGGAATCTAAAACAACACCTATTAGAATGGCTAAAATAAAAAATACTAATAATGTCAAATATTGGCATGCATGTGGAGAAACTGGAATTCTCATACATTGGTGGTGGAAATGCAAAATTGTATGGCCACACTGGAAAGGTGGCGGTTCCTTAAAAAGTTAGACAGAAACTTACTGTACATCTTAGCAATAGCCCTTCTTAGATAAGTGAAAACTTACATTCACACAAAACCTGTACATGGATTTTTTTGTAATAGCAGCTTTTGATGTAATAGGTGAAAATAAATCAAATGTCCTTGAACAGGTGAATGGTTAAACAAACAGCCATATGATGGAATACTACTTAGCAACAGAAAGAAACTATTGATACACACAACTTGGAGCTTAAGAGCATAATGATATGTTTGTTTTGTTTTGTTTTGTTTTTTAAAAAGCTTATCTCAAAAGATTATATACTGTATGATTCCATTTATATAACATTCTTAAAGTGACAAAATTATAGAGATGGAAAACAGATAAGTGGTTGCCATGGATTAGGGAAGGGAAGGGAGGTTGTGACTATAAACAAGCAGCATGAGGGAGTTCCTTTGTAATGATGGAATAGATCTGTATCTTGATTGTTATGGTGATTGTGCAAACCTATATATGCAACATCATAAAATGATACATACACATACAAAAAAAATTGAGCACATGCAAATAGTGCTGAAATCCAAGTAAGATATGTAGCTTCATTAATTGTATTGTGCCAATCAATGTCATGGTTTTGATAATGAACTACATAAAAATATAAAAAAATAAAAATAATAAAAGATAGTGCACTACAGCTATGTAAGATGTACCTTTGGGTAATGGGTACATAGTACCACTTTGGATTATAATTTTTTTTTAGGAGATACTGGGGTTTGAACCCAGGACCTCATACTTGGGAAGTAGGCACTCAACCACTGAGCTACATCTGTTCCTCAATAAGAGTTGGGGCTTTTGTTTATTTGTTTGTTTTGTTTTTAGGAGGTACCGAGGATCAAACCCAGGACCTCGTACATGGGAAGCAGGCGCTCAGCCACTTGAGCTACATCCACTCCCCACTTTGAACTATTTTTACAATTTCTTGTGAGTCTATGACTATTTCAAAATTTAAAGTGTAATAATGACACTTTATTCCCTTATTGAAAAACGTTTATGTTTGGGTATGTGAATCTACTTTTTCAACTGTAAATTTTACTACATCTAAATACTGATTAAGTGTCTCTGATGAAAAAATAGGATCTGAATTGAGATGTGTTCTGTGACGCACAGGCCAGATTTTGAAGAAAGTAAAATACTTCTTTCATAACTTATATACTAATTAAATTTTATGCTACTCTTTTTTGATATATTAGGTTAAATAAAATGTGTTGTTAAATTAATTTCACTTTTTAAAAACTTTTAAAATTGTGGCTTCTAGAAAATTTTAAATTGCCTCTGTGGCTCACAATATCTTTCTTTTGGATAGTACTACTCTAAAAAAGATTTTAAACATGGGACCCTGAAAATTGATGCAAATATGCATTTGAGCATTTTTACTCAGTTTTAATTAGTTTAAAAGGGGGCAGGACAGGATCAAGAGTATTTTAAAAATAATTTCATTGATGTATAAGTGACCAAATAAATTGCACTTTTTAAAAGTGTACAATTCTATCAGTTTTGCCATTTGTATGAACCCATGAAACCATCACCACAGTCAATATAACAAATATTTCCATCATCCCCAAAAGTTTCCTTTGTAATCCCCCTCCATCCCTGTCCCCAGGCAATCACTGATAGGTTTCATATCATTATAGATTAATTTACATTTTCTACAATTTTAAATAAGTGAAATTATACTGGCTGACTTCTGTTAGTCAGCACAATTATTTTGAGATTTATCCATGCTTTTGTGTATATCAATAGTTCATTCTTTTTTATTGCTTAATAGTATTCTATTGTATGCATACAGTGGAATTTGTTTATCTATTTTCCTGTTAAAGAACATTTGGGGGAAGCGGATGTGGCTCAAGTGGTTGGGCTCCCATTTACCATATGGGAGGCCCCAGGTTCGATTCCTGTGGGCCTCCGGGTGAAGGCAAGCTGGCCCACGCGGCGAGCTGATGGCCTGTGCAGCACGTGCCGTGAGCTGGTGCAGCAAGATGACCCAACAAAGGGAGACAAGCAGACACAGTAAAACACACAGCAAATGGACACAGTGAGCACAAGCAGCGGGGGCGGGGATAAATAAATAAAAATAAAATAAATCTTTAAAAAAATAAAAATAAAAAAAGAACATTTGGATTATTTCCAGTTAGGGGCTAGAAATAAAGGTAACTATGGACATTCATTCACAAGTCCATATGTGGGCATACATCTTCATTACTCTTGAGTAAATACCTAGAGTGACAAAGTTAGGAGGTCAAAGTTTTTAAGAAACAGTTAAAAAAAAAAAAAAAAACTTTCAAAAGTATTATAACATTTTACATTCCCAGCAGCAGTGCATAAGAGTTCCAGTGCTCCTCACCTTCACCAGCACTTAATATGATCAGTCTCTTTGATTTTAGCCACTCCTATAAGTTGTTCCTTCATTTGCCATGCTGGATGGTATCTTATTAAATGAATAGACAACAGTCTATTCTACTGCTTGTTGATATTAGAGTTGTTTCCATATTTTTTATTGTTACAAGTAATTCTTCCATGATCATATTTTTGCATATTGTGCACATATGCAAAAATCTCTCTAAGATAAAAATTCTCTGAATAGTATACTAGTTGAAGCCTGAATTTTAAACTTTTCTAACTAATGTTGAACTATTTTTATTTTCCAAGTTGGTGTACCAATTTCTATTGCTTGACATCCTCACCAATACTTGGTTTTGTCAGACTATTTAGTTTTTGCCAGTCTGGTGAGGGAAAAAAAAATTGATATTTCTGGAAGTCATTGTTTTTCCCCAAACACTTCCAGTTATCCCCTCATCCAAGCACAGGGTAGGAATTGCACTTCCTTGACCCTTGTGGTGAGATAGGGTCAGATGACTTGTACTGACCAATGAGCTGTAAAGAGATGTGTGTGGCTTCCAGGCTGATGCAATTACTTGCTGATGCACAACCCTCCATGTCTCTCTTCACTCTGGCAAAGACACCTACAACATTCAGAAAGTGTCTCCTGTGTCACTGTGGGAGCATGAGTGACTACAATGAACAAAACCTCCCAGCCGACCTACGAAGGGCATTTAGTGACTGAGAAGTAAAATGCCTGTTATAAGATTCTGGGTTGTTTGTGGCAACAATATAACGTAGGCTATTGTGATGTATAAAATATTTCATTGTGGTTTTAATTTGCATTTTCTTAATTACTAATGGGCTGAACATCTTTTGATATTTTTTTTTGACCACCTTTTATTCTTTCATAAAATACCCATTTATGGCCTTTATCCATTTTTCTATTAGTTTGTTTTTCTCTTATTCATTTGTCATTTGGGCTGCAAAGCTAGTCTCCATAAATTTCAGAGAAGTAGTGTTTTACAGTAAAAAATGGTATTAAAAGAAGTTCATAACAAAAGAGTTGAAAAATAAACCCATTCGTTTGGTTTAAAAAAACAACCCACTTCTAAATAATGCCTCAATCAACAGAGAAATTATTAAGAAATTTTCAAGAGTCAGAACTAAGTGATAAGGAAAATAATACCAGACATTAAAATTAGTGGCTTGCAGCGCATGTTACCTTTTCCATGTAATTTCCATTATCTCCATTTGAAAATCCTATTTTGATATATGTAGCCATTGGCCTTCCTCCTTCTTCCTCTCTGCCTCTTCCTTCTTCTTTTACCTTATTTTTTTCATAGTTTCTACTTCGTTTCTCTCTGTTGCATTTTGAGTAATTTCTTCTGCTTTACCTTCCAATTCACTAATTTTTCAGTTGTGCCTTACTCTTAATCCATCCATCAAGTTCCTAACTACAATTATTAAATTCTCATTTTAACTGCCCTATTTCATTCTTCTCGAATTTGATACTGTTTTTATTTCTATAAATATATTAAGCCCACTTATGTTATATTTTGTATCAGATAAGTCAAATATGTGAAGCCTTTAAAACCCGTTTTGTAATTTGTTGTGTTCGTGGACACTGCTTCAGGGTCACTTATTTCCTCAGGTGATTTTTGCTTGTGACCCTTTTTTCCTTGGATTTTATCTGGGAAATTCTTTGAGACCCCAAAATGCTCTTTTTCACAGAGGATTTGTGTATCATCTGCCAGCCTCTTTCTATACTACCAACCTTGCACTCCTTAGACAAAATTTTATCTTTGACTTTTGGAAAGGGAAGCAAGGTAATGGGAATTTCAATCTCAAACCTGTGTGAGGAATGAGTCAAGACAGGTAAGAAGTCCCATTATCCCCAATTTTCCTTTCCTATCTTTCAAGTTCTCTCTCTGAGGATGGTGCCCTTTAAATGCCCAGTTTTGTGTGAGGTTCTCTTTCCCAATCTCCCAAACTGCAAAAAGGCTGAAGATTTTTCTTCCTCCCTCTCAAATTGAAGGTGTAGATTTCCAGGGAGTGTTTGTGTCTCAGCTAACCAGACTGCAACAGCCTTTTCTCCCCTCCCTCCCTTCCTTCCTTCCTTTCTTTCTTCCTTCTTCCCTCCTTCCCTCCCTCCCCCCTCTCACTCCCTCCTTCTCTCCCCCTTCCTTTCCCTTTCTTTCCCTTTCCAACATATTATGTTAAAAGCTATAGAGAGGGAAGCGGGTGTGGCTCAGTGGATAGAGCCCCCGTTTACCATATGGGAGGCCCGGGTTCGCTTCCCAGCACCTCCTTGTGAGGGCAGGCCGGCTCGCGCGGTGCCGTGGCTGATGCGGCAAGACCTCACAGCAAGGGGGAGATAAGCAGACACAGAGAAGACACGCAGCGAATGGACACAGCAGCACAAGCAGCAAGGGGGGGATAAATAAAT
>JAQZBX010022863.1:0-31245 GCA_029593785.1 Cabassous unicinctus | reverse complement strand
TACTATTAATCACATTCAGATATATATACATCTAAATATATATATATATATATATATATATTTCACTGCTATTAATTACATTCAGAATGTTCTGCTGCCATCAGCTCCATCCATTACCAAAACATTTCTGTAATTCCAAATAGTAACCTTGTACATTTTAAGCCTTAAATTCCCATTCTCTATACCCACCCCATCCATTGGAACTAGATTCTAACTCTGTGAGTTTGCTTATTCGAATCAGAGAAATCATAAAATATTTTTCCTTTTGTGTCTGACATTTCCCAGAACATGTATTCTTCAAAGTTTATCCATTTTGTCACATGTATGAGGACTTCACTCCTTTTTACAGCTGAAAAATTTTCCATTGAATGAATATACCATATTTTATTTATTCATTCACCATGTGATGGACAATAGAGTTGCTTCCATCTTTTGACAGTTGTGAATGATGCTTTGAGCATCAGTGATCATAGTTATGTGACTCCTTTCTTTCAATTATTTTGATTATATACGTAGTGAGATTGTCGTGTCATAAGCTAAGCACTATACTTAACTTTTGGCGGAACTGCCAAACTGTTTCCCACAGTGGCTGCATCATTTTACATTGCCCCCAGCAATGAATGAATATTCCTATTTCTCTGCACCCTCTCCAGAACTTGTTATTTTCCATTTTTAAATAAATTGATAGGAGATGGCCATTTGTAGCGGCGCTGGAGGCTGCGTTCTGCTGGCACTGCCGGGACCAGTAGAGTAGTGCCCCCGGCCGATGCCGCCCCTGGCCCGGGCGGAAACCCCTCTGCGCTGCATCTTGGGTGGTACCCGCCAGCCAGCGTGCCACTTACGTGCAGCCGTGCCTTCCCGGCAGCTCCCAGAGCCCAGGCACCACACAACTGCTCGTCTGCTTTCCACTGACGACACTGTGATGAATTTCCGATGATTTTAATTGGTAACAAAGCAGATCTAGATCATGAGAGACAGGTAACACTGGAAGGACAGCAGTTAGCACGACAGCTGAAGGTCACATACTTGCAGGCCTCAGCAAAAATGAGGGTGAATGCAGGTCAAGCTTCTCAAGAACTGGTCCGGGTTATAAGGAAATTTCAAGAGCAGGAATGTCCTCCTTCACCAGAACCAACACGGAAAGAAAAAGACACGAAAGGCTGCCATTGTGTCATTTTCTAAGAATCCATGAACTTTAGCTACAACTGCCAGGAAAGCCCTCATCTTCTCCTCTCTCCTTACAGTTTACAATTTGTTTACCTTTTTAGCCTTAGGCAAGCAAGTCTGATAAATGATCACCATGTTATCCTTAGACCAAGAACCTGGCTAATCCCTTCTGTGCAGATAATTCTATGGACATTTCAAGACAGCTTCAAAAGAAACACTAAGGCTGCTTCTAAGATTATCTGATTCATTTAAAATATATATCTATATACACAGACACATTTTTAAGGGCTTACTTTTTAAGAGGGATGAATCAGTTTTGGAACCCAAGCTGTTTGCCAACCTGAAGTCTTAGGTTGTGAAATAATTTTTAACTTCTGGAATCATGTTGTCTATTGTTACTCTAAATAGAAACTTCAAGAGGTTTTTTTAAATGTGATTTTTTGTCCATTTTTAACAATTTCTATGAAAACTTCAGTTAATCTTAGACACTCTGAATTGAATCTACAAAAGTGAGACATCTCAGCCCTTTACTGATGCTACACCTTTTGTTTTCCAGTGGCCAAAATACCTAAATGTTTATTGTGTTTATGGATTCAAAACCACTTGTAAAGCCTTTATTGTTACTCGTACTCTGGTAGATGATAATAGTCTATGTGGCCAAATATTTGGGTTCATTTTGGATGTAAGAATTTCATTGTTCTTTGTTTTTTAATTTAACTCTTCACAGCCTTGTGGAGGGTAGAAATAAATAATTTCTGTCTGTCCTCCTTTTCAAGTGCTTCTGGATAAGGGATTCAAAATAAAAACTAAAACTTTTTTGTTTGATGTAATATAAAATATGGAATTGATCTTTCCAGGGTCAGAGTTGATTAATGTTTTTGCTATATACTTTTATCCATTATTTTCTTATCAAACTAGTTAACAACTGTTTTTATATATTTGTAAGCAAATATGCTTTCACAGCATACCTTCTGTATATGTAAAGATAAGTATTTAATTTTCACTGTTCACTTTTAACTGACAAAGAAAAAAGAATGGAAGCTACAGAAACTGTGGTAGAACTTTACCTGCTGTTCTGGTCCTGGTTGTACCCACCTCTGGCCAGTCACACACCCACCTCCTCAAAACTTCCCAGTAGAATACAACTTACAGGATGAGAATCTGAAATCACTTTCAAATTTCCCTACTACATACTGACTGTTAGATCAAGTATCATATGGACATCCTTCAATTGGCAATTAATATAACTATGGAGGACTTCTGATTTTGTTTTGAATTCCACAGATTGTGTTTAAACAATTCAAAAGTATGTTTTCCTGATTTTGAAATAAGAAGTGGGATTGCACAGTTATCGCTTTATTGAATGTGTACAACAGTCCTGTGACTTATGAAGCATACCCTTGTATAGCTTCAGGTGTTAGAATTAAAGTTGATCTGTTATCACACAAACAAAAAATTAATAGTAGACTTTCTAATGGGTATGGAAAGGCATTTGGTGGGTTTCAATTGCATTTCCCTGATGGTTAATGTTGTTGAGAGTCTTTTCATGTGCTTTCTAGATATTTGTATATATTCTTTGCAAAAATATTTATTCAAGATTTTTGTCCATTTTATAATTGGATTGTAGATCCATTTGTTGTTAAGTTGAATGGTTTTTTAAATATATTCTGCATATTAAAATTTTATGATTTATGTGGCTTCCAAATATTTTTCCCTTGTGTAGGTTATTTTACTTTTATTATAAAGTCCTTGCATTGGAAAGTTTTAAAATTTGATGAGACACCACTTATCCTTTTTTTCCTTTATTGGTTGTTCTTTGCAAGTAAAGTCTAAGAAACCATTGTCAATCAAAATGTTCTGAAGTTGCTTCTCTATGTTTACTACTAGGAGTTTGGTAATTCCAGCTCTTATATTTAGGTCATTGGTCCATTTTGATTTGATTTTTCTGTAAGATCTGAGGTAGGGGTCTCTTTCTTTTTTTGTTCAAATAGAGATTCTGTTTTTGCAGCATCATTTTTGGAAAGCTGATTCTTTCCCATTCAAGTGGGGTTTTGCTCTTCTGGAAAATCAGTTGGCCATAAATGTGAGGGTTGATTTTTGAACTCTAAATTAACTTCCATTTATCTATATGTCTTTTCTTCTGCCAGTACCATGCCATTTTTATTACTGTGGTTTTGTGATGACTTTTAAGTTTAGGAGGTGTGAGTCCTCCAAATTAATTTTCCCTTTTCAAGATTTCAGGGCCCTTTATGTTTCCATATAAATTTGAGGATTAGCTTTTTCATTTCTGGAAAGAAGACTCTTGGAATCTTTGTAGGGATTGCACTGAATCTATAAATTGCTGTGGGTAGCATTGACATATTAATATTTAGTTTCCAAATCCATGAACATGGAATACTTTTCAATTTATTTATGTCTTCTTTGATTTCTTTTAACAATATTTTGTAGTTTTTCTTTACATCCTTGATAGATGTAGTCCTAGATATTTGATTCTTTTAAATGTTATTGTGAGTCGATTTGTTCTTGATTTCTTCTTCTAATTGTTAATCACATGTACATGTAAACAGTACTGATATTTCGTTGTTGACCATGTCTCCTCTGGTTGGCTGAATTCATTTATTAGTGGTAAGAGCTTTCTTTTGAGTTATTCAGGATTTTCTGTATATAGGACCATGTCAACTGCTAATAAATTTTGCTTCTTCCTTTCCAATTTGGATACCTTATATTTCATTTTCTTTCCTAATTACTATGGTTATAAATTCAGTATAATTTTGAATAACAATGGTGACAGTGGGCATCATTGTCTCATTCCAGAACATAAAGTGAAAAATTTAAGTCTTTCACCATTAAGCATGATGTTATCTGTGTGCTTTTCATATATGGCCTTCAGCATTTGAGAGAGTTTCCTTCTATTCCTAGTCTTCCAAGTGCATTTTGTCAAAAAAGGGTCCTGGTATTTTTCAAATGACTTTTCTTTAACAATTGATAAGATCTTTTCTATTCCTTCATTATATTAATGTGGTGTACTACATTAATTGATTTTTTATTTTGAAATAACCTTACATACAAGGGATGAATCCCAATTCATTGTGATGTATGATTCTTTAAATATGCTGTTGGAGTGGTTTGCTAGTATCAAATCTAGCAGACATTTGCCTCATGTTGTCCACCTTTATATTTTCTTACAATCCTTTTATTGTCTCAAGCCCTCAAGGTGCTTTTGTCTAGAGGGCAAATACAGGGAGAAAGGCCACAATAAAGAGGACTTTTCCAAATTTGTCTTTTTTAGCCAAAACAAGGCTTGGGATACATGAAGGGGGTGCAGAATGGTTCCAGTGTACTCTGGAGAGAAAATGAAGTAGGTTGCCAAGAAACTTTTCCTACAACTCAACAAACTGTGCTTGGCCTGCCCAGCAAATGCAGCCCTTCTTCTCTCTTTCCCCCTCAGCCCTGAGGAAGAAGCATCTTTAATTCTCCTCTGACCTGGCCTTTGTCTGAGTCAGTTTGACATAATGGCCACTCTTTTATCCAGCCCTCCTGTGATCAGAAGCCACTAATCAAAGCCCTGTGATCAGTAGTAAGCTGTGCCCAGCTATGGTCTTGGGAAAGTAAATATTTATGTCCCTTTCATTCACCATCCAGCTTGCCAAGTACTCAACTCCATGGCAGCCTGCTCTGAGAGTGAAGAATGGACACTGGTAGCTGTCATATAGAGAGAGCAATTTACTTGTCTTTGCTGAGGTTTATAAGCCTCTTCTTTCAACTTTTCCCTGGATGTTGTACAATATTCTTCTGGCACTTAGAATTTCAAAATAGTTGTTTCATTCAGTTCCTGTGATTTAATGGTCATTCTTAAAGAAGGACTAAATCTTTGAGCTTCCCATTCCACCATCTTCCCACAACCCTGCCTATCCTTGTCACAACTCATTATACCTTCTTAAACTCCAGGAATAAGTATAGCATAAGTAATCACACATAACATTACATTAGACACAAAGGAGTCAGATTTGATACAAACGTGTTAAATAGAGTTTCCCAGTGTGGATATACAACACACAATATGTGCAGTGAAGCTCTCTCAACATGTTTAAAAAGTGAAATCCTTAAGTAGAAATGACATTAACAATGAAAGGCAAATGAGAATGGAAAATGTTGTTTGTATATACAAAACATGAATAAATTAATACATCTCTGTTCCTTTGTTTGATGGTTAGACAAATGTGTCATCCTGGCCAGGTAATGGTAGCCTAGTTGTTTGGTCAAGGAACCACTGGGCTAATAGTAATACAATACATTTCATGGACCTTAATCATCAGTGAGTAGACTCCATCTATGGTTGACTACATGGACAATCAAGTGAGGAGATTGCCTCCAAAAATGAGTGATATTTCATCCAATAAGTTAATGGCCTTAAAAGGAGAAGTTATTTCAGCCATCAGAGAGAGAATTCCCAACTCTACTTCAGGCAGCCAGCCTCTCCTAGGGACATCATAGAGGGACTTCACTGGACTCCCTGGCTCACAGCTTGCCCTACAGAATTTGTACTTGTGCATTGTACAGTTGTGTGAGATAACTTTATAGAATCTCATGCTATTTATAGATATTTCCTACCAGTTCTGTTTTGTTAGAGAATGCTGAATAATACAGCTTGGTATCAAGAGTGTCTCTTGAGTACCAGAATTTTAAAAATAGGATTTCTGAATTGGTTCTGGTTTTTTTGTAATTGGCACTCTACTCTGATTAGATTCAAGGACACAAATGACTCTGTTTCTAATAATCGAGAGCTGCTGGATGTCCATTTTGTTGGTGGTAATAGAGATATGCAAAATATCATGACTGTATATGACTACTTCCATACATAAATAGGAAAGTTTTGTGGAATTAAAGGATATCATGATGTTGGCTGATTGTTCTTAAATGTGCTGGATACAGTTATAAAAGTAAGGGATGAGATGAAAACTTCAAATTTTCAGCTTATGTGCATAAGAATGATGTGAAAGTTTCTATATGTGCCATGAAAGAAAATTTTAATTTGTGCATTCGAAGAATTGAGATCTCTGAAAACCAGACTGAGAATTGCAGTGTATGAGTAGGAGAGTTACAATACAAACTAAAATCCCAACTTGGCAGGGTGTCTGCTGTTAAAGTGAGGGCATTGAGTGGAAAGGAATGGGATTCTGAGATAGGTATGGAGACATATGAGTTGATGATGGCAGGGGGATGTTTAAATAACAAATTTTGTTGAGGCTTTTCCAGATAAACCTATAATGATCTGCCCTGAAGAGACAGACAACCAACCTCTTGCCTGGCTTGAGGAAAGTGCCACTCAATCTCCAGCCTGCCCTGAGGAAATGGACACCCTAGATTCTGCCTTTCCCAAGGAGTGTGCCATCCAACTCCCACCTGAAGAGATTAAGCCTGTCTCACCAGATGAAACTGCATGGGATTACCCTGTGATGATTTGCTTGCAGGACTCCTCTAATGCTTCTTCCTACACACCATCATGTGCCCATTTTTCTTCTAGAATTTAACTAGAGTAAAGTTACAACAACTCCCAAAGACAAAGTACAAAGTGTAACCCACGAAGGAGAAAGAATGTTATATTCCTAGAACAGCATGGGTTTTCCAGTTAATTTAGATAGAAATCAGGGGAATATCTGTAGGAATGAATATTAAGTGTATGGTAAAATGATGGAAGGAATATAAAGCTGGTCAAGGCTGAATTTATTGATATGGGTCCACAAAGCAGAGATTCTTCATTCAATGTTGTAGCTTGAGAGGTCAGAAACGGTTCTAACAGATTGTTTGAGTGGCTGGCAGCAATATGTATCATGAGAAGGCTGACATTACCTGATGTGGAGATGCCAGAACTACCCTGGCATATTGTAGATGAAGGATTACAGAAGCTAGCACTATTGGAATGTTGGAATGGATTAACCATTTAAAACTTGTCCACTCTCCCCAGGAATGCCCATAAAGCACACCTTTCAGCAGAAAAGAGAAGAATAAATCTGTGGGACTACATCTATTTTCCCTGAAGAGCTCAATGGTTGTTCTTCTCTGTAGGTTATTATTGTGGGAACTGCTGTCACTCTCCTAGGAACCTTAAACACTATGGGGATAATGAGCACCTGGGCAGGCAGAAGTCAAGTGGCAGCATATAACTTCAAAGACAAGATGGACATGGCTACCCCAAAGAAAAGCATACTCCAAGCAGCAATCAAAATAGTCTGAGCTGCATAGATCTATGATGTTGGCTAATGGATCATGGGAAACCTAGAAGTAAGAGAGATGGGCAGTCTACTAAATTCCTCCTTGGTAAATATAAGGAAAAGCTTCTAGGCAAAGTAAAAAAAAAATGTAACTTGAATAACAAAAAAAAGAGAGTCATGGTCCCCTAATCAATTCCCATAGTTGAGGCAGTTTACTGAGCCAGAGCCTGTTGAATGCCTAATAAGGTTCTTACCAGGGTAACTATGCCTTGGGGAAAAAGATATGATCACACATTTCAGTGATTATTAGACACTGGCTCAGAAGTGGCATTAATTCCAGGAGACCCAAAATGTTACTGTGATCCACCAGAGTTGGGGCTTATGGAGGTCAGGTGATTGAAGTTGTTTTGGTTCAGATCCATCTCACAGTGGGTCTAGTGGGTCCCTAGACCATTCTGTGGTTTTTTCCCAGTTATGGAATCCATACTTGGAATAGGCCTTCTCAGCAACTAGCAGAATCCCCACATTGGTTCACTGACTTAGGAAGTGATGGTTAGTATGGTAGGAAAGGCAAAGTGGACATCACTAGAACTGTCCCTACCTAGCAAGATAGTAGTAAATCATAAGCAATACTGGATTCCTGGAGGAATTGCAGAGATCAGTGCCATCATCAATTTTTGGAAATATTAAGAGGTGATGATTCCTACCACATGATTCCCAACACATCCCCATTTGACACTCCTATTTGTCCTGTGTAGAAAACAAATGGACCTCGGAGGAAGAGAGAGGATTGTTGCAAACTTAATCAGGTGGTTATTCCAATTGCAGCTGTTTTTCTAGATGTAGTGTCATTACTTAAGGAAATCCACACATCCTATGTTACCTAGTATGCAGTTATTGATCTCACAGTTGCTTTTTTTCTTAATTGCTATTTTTAGGGGCCACCAGAAATAGCTTGCTTTCAGGTGGTATGGAGAGCAATATACTTTCACTGTCCTGCTTCAGGGTATATCAACTCCCCAGCCTTGTGTCATAATATTGTCCAAAAGGAACTTGATCACCTCTCCCTCCCACAAGATATCACACTGTTCCCCTATATTGATATCATGTTGATTGGATTTAGTGAAAAAGAGATAGAAACTAGTCTCAAATTTTTGGTAAAGCATTTGCATGAGAGAGGATGGGAGATAAATCCAACAAAATTACAGCAGTCTTCCTCCTTGGTGAAATTTCTGGGTGTCCAGTCTTGTGGAGCATGTCAAAATATCCCTTATAAAGTAAAGGATAAGCTGTTGCATCTGCCCATCCTATGATCAAAAAAGAAGCACAGCACTTAGGTGGATTCTTTGCATAATGGAGTAAACAAATTCCTCATTTGAGTGTGCTACTCTGGCCCATTTATCAAGTTAATTGAACAGCTGATAGTTTTGCATGGGAACTGGAAAAAGAGGAGGCTCTGTAAGATGTTCCGCTTGTTGTGCAAGCTGCTTTGCCACTTGGACCTTATGATCCAGCAGATTCAGTAGCTGGAAGGGTCAGTAGCAAATAAGGAATGAATCTGGAATTTTTTAAAATTAGTTTTTATTTTTAAAGAAGTTTTAGATTTCATAAATGCTACATAAAATATATAAGGGATTCTCATATATCCCACTCCCTCCCCTTCCCACACTTTCCCACATTAACAATATCTTTCATTAGTGTGGTTCCTTTGTTAAGATTGATGAACACATGTGGCAGTTTGATATAGCAATGAATTCCAAAAATAGATATTGGATTATGCTTGTAAACTGGTCTGTTCTTCTGGGAGTGATTAAATTGTAATTAGGGCTTTGATTGGGCCATATCAGTAAGACATTGAGTCCCGACCCCTTGGTGGATGGGAACTTAGAGATAAAACTACATGGCAGAGCAGAGGCATTGTTTGGAGTTTTGAGCTGGGGTTCTGATGCTGAATTTTAATGCTGGAGCTTGGGGAAGTAAGCACACAGAGGAGCTTGGTTATGAGGAAGGAGAGAATGCCCCAGGAAAAAAGATGAGCCATTCACTTAACAGTCTACAACTGGCCTTGTGGAGATAGCAGAGGAGCTGAGCCCAGAGACAAGCAAGCCCTGGTAAGAGAGGAACCCAAGAAGCCTGAACCCTGGCAAACATCACCAGCTGTCTTGCTCCAGCACATGGCCAAAGACTTTGTTGAGGTAAGTAACTTATGCTTTATGACCTGGTAACTGTAAGCTTCTATCACAAATATATACCCTTTATAAAACCAACTGATTTCTGGTATTTTGCATCAACATCCCTTTGCTGACTAATACAGAATTTGGTACCGAGGAGTGGGGAACTGCTTTGGCAATTACTAAAATGCTGGAATGGTTTTATGAATGAGTAAGGGGTATTTTTGGAGGAATTATGAGATGCTTGGTAAAAAAGACCTACAGTGCTTTGAAGAGATGGTTGATAGTATATGGACACTAAAGAGACTTTTTATGATGCCTTAGAAGTAAATGCTGAAACTATTATTGGGAACTGGAGGAAAGTTGATCCATGTTTTAAAGTTGCAGAGAACTTAGCAAGATTAATTCCTGGTGTTTTATGGAAGGCAGAATTTGAAAATATCAAGCTTGGGCATTTAGCTGAAGAACTTTCCAAAGTACACTCAGAAAATGTGGCTTGGCTTATCTTTGCAGCAAAATGCTGGATAAAAGAAATACACTGAAAACTGAATTTTTGGGCACAAAGAAAACAAACTGATTTTGGAAATTCCAAGCCTCTGGAAATCAAGCTCCCAGACAATAGTGTCCCATTTGAGTGCTTAACTAAACTTGGAACTTTTAAATCAGGATTAAAGATGCAGTTATCCTGGAAAGACTTGTGGAAAGTCTTACTCTCTGATGTCTTGTACCCCTGCTTCTTGCATGCCAAATGAACAAGTTTTTTGAGTGCACTGTATGAACAAAAACACTGTCAACTTGGACTAAAAGGGACATGGAAGTGAGAGATTGAAGGGGAAACAGCTTTAAGAAGAAAACAATGGAACCTGAGATCTACAATTAAGACATCACCTTGGGCCAAGAGAGGAGCCCCACCCATGTGTACAGAGAGGGTAAGTTTGCCCAAGCAGTTGAAAAGGGTGGATGTTCTCACCCAATGTTTGGGAGAGTATTACTACCCAGGGTTACAGAGAGGATGGGACACATTCTTCAAGGATTAATGTGGTTAAGGTCAGCACCCCATAGGTATGAGAAGGGTGCACCTGTCCCCCATGGATTAGAGAAGGCCAGGTGGACAACTAGCTGCTCTGAAAGGGTTGATCCTGTATGCCAAAGGTTAGGGGAAATGTTGTCTTCACCTCACTGTACTGGGGGGCTAAGATTCTAACCCAAGTATTGTGTAAGGTGTGACAATCTCCTCAACACTCTTAGAGGTTGAGGTCTGGAGCTTGGCTTACACCCAGATGCTTAATGAGAGTGGAACCAAGAAAATGGTCATTGGGCAAACCTGCAGAAATGGTGGGTCCCCATGAAGCCCCAAGGAGAAGAAACCATCACCTTAAGAATGACCCTCAGACTTTGAAATCAAATGGAGGATGTCCTGTAAGTTTACTGAACTATAGAAGACCCATGAATGTTTCCCTCCCAAATTCTTCTTATGGTAATGGAAATGTTTATCCTTTGTCTGTAGATTTGTATAGTGGAAGCAGATAAACAGTTTTATAAGTTTCAGAGGTCTACAGTAGATGAGGTTTTGCCCCAAGGCAAAGTGTATTTCTTTAAAATGATTATGATATGATTTTGTACTTGCATTGTTACTGATTTAAGCTTATATGAATATTGTAATGTCTTTTTGGAATTCATAGGTTGGAGTGTGGTAGTTTGATATAGTTATGAATTCCAAAAATAGATATTGGATTATGCTTGTAAACTGGTCTCTTCCTCTGGGAGTGATTAAATTATAATTAGGGTTTTGATTGAGCCATGTCAGTAAGTGGGTACTCAGAGATAAAACTACTTGGCAGAGCAGAGGAGTTGGTTGGAGATTTGAGCTGGAGTTCTGATGCTGAGTGTCAAGCTGGAGCCTGGGAAGTAAGCACACAGAAGAGCTTGGTCTTGAGGAAGGAGAGAAGGCCCCTGGAAAAGAGATGAGTGATTCACCTGATAGTCTACAACTGGCCTTGTGGAGATAGCAGAAGAGCTGAGACCAGAGACAAGCAAGCCCTGGGTAGAGAGGAACCCAAGAAGCCTGAACCCTGGCAAACATCAGCAGCTGTCTTGCTCCAACACGTGGCCATAGACTTTGGTGAGGGAAGTAACTTATGCTTTATGGCCTGGTAACTGTAAGCTTCTACCCCAAATAAATACCCTTTATAAAAACCAACTTATTTCTGGTATTTTGCATCAGCACACCTTTGGCTGACCAACACAACACATATTGAAGCATCGCTACAAACCATGGACAATAGTTTATATTATAGTTTACACTCTGTCCCACACAATTTTGTAGGTTATTGCAAAATATACAATGGCCTGTATCTGTCACTGCAATGTCATGCAGGACAATGCCAAAAAATGCCCCCATATAACACCTGTTCTTCCCTCTTATATTCCTTAGAACATCTGGTGGCCACTGCCTTTATATCAATTATAAAAGTTCTTCCATTTCTAGAATAATAATAAGTCTACTTTAGTCTATTGGTCATTCCCCAATCTTGAGGATTTGGAGATGGTGGTGCCCATTCTGCTTCTAATTGAGAGTGAGCTAAGATCCCATGTGATAGATGGATGGAAATATCTTGCTTACAGTTCCAGACACTCTTTGTTCCTTGGGATTGACATTGTCCACCACCATCTGTTAGTTGTCTTGAGTGAACCAATGAACTGCAGAGTAGGTTTTGTAACTCTGGTAAAATGCAGGGCTCAACTGGCACATGGACAGCCCAAAGATTTAAGTCTCTGGACATATAAAAAGTATAGTGCTAATTATAGGTTCAAATAAAAGGGGAAGAGCCATGTGTAGAGAAATGTGTAGAGCCATGTGAAGAGCCATGTGTAGAGAAACTATAAATGAGTCTAACCCTGTTACAGTGAGGAGCATAATTTCCAAAGTAAGGCCCATAGACAGAGTGCTGAATTCCTGAGCTGTCTGCCCTTCTTACAGTGTCTAGATATCTCTAGAGCCCCCAAGAGCCCTGCTATTTGAGGCACTGTTTATAGTGGCAGTCTGAGATCCTGCTGAGATGTGCATAAGTATAACTTCTGGAATGACATCTCAGCTTATTTTGAAATCTTTTAACCATAAAACTCATTTGTGTTTAATATTTCCCCCTTTTGTTCAAAGTCTATTTCCAGTTGCATTGCTAGTTTGTGTTTGGTAATAATCCCTTAGTGCCAGGGAGGCTCATCCCCAGGAATCCTGTCCCACACCAAAGGGAAGGTAGTGCATTCATATACTGAGTTTGGCTTAAAGAGAGGTCACATTTGAACAACAAGGAGGCTTTCCAGAGGTAGCCTTAGGCAGTATATAATACCAGGTTAAGTTTCAATTTCACAAGAAAAGGTTCATGAGTACAATCATCAATATCAAGGGTCTTCCTTTACTAGGCTCTGCCCTTATACTCAGGGGGTTATTGCTGTCCTATTAGAGAATGTAGCAGAATTCCCCATGGTGGTAATTGAATACTATTTTGGTTATTGTGTGGACTTCCACCCACTGAGAAAATGCCCCATGAACACTTGAACATATTCATATACTTTAGAGGCATGTCTCAGCTGAACCCCTTCCTTTGTATCCCCTCATCACTGACATTCCCCCCAGTGACCTTTCCTGTAAGTCTTGTGACCCTTTTATGATTTAAAACCTCTCCATAAAAGAAGCTAAAAAAATAACCAAATAAAATTAATAAAATGAAATAATAATTTTAAAAGTAACCATTAAAATGCAAAAAACTTTAAAAATTTAAATAATAAAAAAAATTTTAGACAATGGTTCTTTCATCAGTGAAAGATATGTTGTCATGTTTGTACAGTGACATTTTCTTCCATATATTCCTTCAGTTTATTAATTTTTTCATTTTATCTTCAAAGAAGCTTTAGGATACAGAAAAGTCACATAGAGATTATAGGGAATTTCCATATACTTAATGCACTCCATCCATTCTGTTTTCCCCTATTAATAACATTTATATTCAGATGGTACATTTGTTATAATTGATGTAAAAATATTGAAGCATTGCTACTAACTATGGTCAATATTCTACATTATGGTTTACATTTAGGATTTTACATTTTTTATAAGTTTTGATAAAATTGGAAGTGGATGGTATCCATTTTTGCAAGATCATGCTGATCAATTCTAATGCCCTAAAAATGCCCTACAATCCATCTGTTCTGTTCTTCCTTCCCCCTCCCCTCGGAACCTATGGTAACCACTAAGTTTCAATTTTTGAAGAATAAGATTCAGAGTTACTTGCAATAATATTGAGGGCTTGACATATTTGCCTGTTTTCTTTCATTAGGCAATGCATATGTTCTTGAGGAATTCTTGTCCCTCTAATTGAGAACAAAGCAGAATTTGCCAGGGAGTTTGGTATTTTCTTGTTCATTCTGTGGGTCTCACCCACTGTTACAACACACTATGTCAAGATGAACACTTACATATTCCATAGAAGCCTGTCCCGGTTGTGCCTTTTCCCATATACCCCCTCACTTCCAACACCATACACCAGTAACCCTCCCCTACCATAGTTGCCAAAAGAACATTCCCAACATTGTAGTTTTAACCACAAACCTGCAAATCCTGAGTTCACCTGCTCATTCCCCTGACCCTCTTCCCAGTCATCTGGAAACTTTGAAAGGCTTATATAGGAGATTCACAGTGCAGACTTTCATGATTTTGGAGAATACTCTGACAACATCTGCATATAACTGCTCTCTTTTTGAGAAACATCTTTGGACCTGTCACTGGGACTCAGTAGAGACAGAATGCTTAGCCATGGGCCACCAAGTTTCCATGAGACCTGAGTTGACTATCATGAACTGGGTGTTGTCTTTTGCACAAAACCATAAAGTTAATTGTATGCAGTAGCACTTCATTATGAAATAGATGTGCTGTATGCAAGATAGGGGCTGAGTGGGTCCTGAAGGCACAAATATGTTGCATGAGGAGGTGGTCCAAATGTCCATATCTACCACTCCTGTCACATGACCTTCTCTTTCTCAGCTCACGGCTATGGCTTCTTGGGCACTTCCTTACAATTTGTTAACTGAAGAAAAGAAAACTCGAGCCTGGCTTACAGATGGTTTTGTACAATAAATCAGTTACCATCCAAAAGTCAAAAGCTGCAGTACCACAGCCCATTTCTGGGACATCCTTGAAGGGCAGCGGTTAGTGGAAGTCTTCCCAGTGGGCAGAACTTTGAGTATTGTACCACATTGTTCATTTACTGTGGAAGGAGAAATGGCTGGAGGTGAATTTGTATACTGATTTATGGGCTATTGCCAATGCATTAGCTGGAGAGTCTGTGAATTAGAAATTACATGATTGCAAAATTGGTTACAAAGTGGTCTGGGGAAGAGGTATATAGATAGACATTTCTGAGAGTGAAAAAAAACACAAAGATATGTGTATTCCACATGAGTGTTCACCAGAGGGTGACTTTAGAAGAGGTTGTTGGTAGTAATCAAGTGGATAAGATGACCTGTTCTGTGGATAACGTGAGCCTCTTTCCCCAGCCACTCCTGCCCTAAGAAATATTGGACTCATGTACCCCCACAGCAGCATGGGAAAACTTATAAAATCTCATACTATTTACTGGTGTCTCCCTTTTTTATTTCCCTAGAGATCCTTAATAAACATTCTAAGTAAAAAGCTGAGAAGATAAAAACTTTAACAATATGCTAATAACCTGCAATAGTAATAGCCAAGGGGCAGTGCAGCAGAGCCCCCCATATAAGTAAAAAGTGCTGATAAAATAATTTTCCAATTACTAATTTTAGGAGGTACCAGGGAATGAACCCAGGACCTCATAAATGGGAAGCAGGTGCTCAGTCACTGAGCTACATATTTTCCCTATCTAATCATTATTAATATACAATATTTCTTAATCATATATTAGCAATTTTGATAGGTTAATAAGACATTCAAGTGTGAATTCATATTTAGGTTATATCTTGGTTCAGTTCCTCTCCATCAGCATTTGTAATTTAGTTAACTTTAATCTGAACTCTATGTCACACTCAAATATATCATGTGAAATAATGAAGTATTAAAAAATACCATGCAACATGCACATTTTTTATTCATGAAAAATACATATAATTCCTGATTTATTTACTGTTTGACTTTTAAAATATTATCAGTACTTTAAAAATTGCAACCATTCTGATTGATAATTTTATAAAGTGTGTTTGTGTATAAAGAAATGGCAGAATATCATTTTAAAATGTACATAGTAATAGTGAAATTCATCTTGATATGCAGAACCCATGGTTTTAGAAATTTTCTGAAGAAAATGTATTCATATATATTTGAAACATCTATTTTCCTCTATAATGACTCTTAAGCTGCACATTCCCCTGTCAGTACCAATTTTGGTCTGTGCTGCCATTTTTGTCCAATTCATAATGTGGCTTCTGTTCTGTACCTGACATGGGGGAGAGCTGGGAAGTAGTGCACAGGGATATAACCTCTTGAGCTCAGCGTCTAGGGACAAATTTAGAGAGAAATTAGACAGTAGAATAGAAAAAGAAATATTAGGGTGGGTTTCTGTGGGATACCAGAAGGGGGATCAGAGAGGGGACAAGGATCAGGACCCCATCCACTTGTTTCTCATGATCTTCATGATCTCTACCTATGGAAACTGAGGGCCATGTCCTAGGACACAGCCCACAGGGCTGCTTCCAGGGACCACACCCAGCAGACAGCTTAGCAGGGCTCAGGAGGGGATTTCATCACTGTGCTTTTCTCCTTGCTTAAATGGGAAACATTGAGAACTGTATCCGGCCATGTGCCCTGCTTCTCCAACCAGGAGACCAATGGAGGTCTAGAGAAAGGGAGAAACTTTCAACATGTGTCCAAAAAAGTCATAAAACAGCCACAGCAAAGAAAGGCACTGTCATGGAACAGAGGTTCAGAGTGACTGATCTACATACATGGGACACTGAGTGTCTACGTGATAGAAGAGAATCATATGTGACAGTGTGGGCCTGTCTGAGGGAAGAGGCCCACATAGGGACTCATATCTGCCTGTTAGAAGAGGCCTATATGTGACAGTATGCTCATATGTGATGTACAGGGCCTATATGAAACATGTGCCTGATTGAGGAAATGGGACTGCTATGGGGGTAGATGTGTTTTTTTTATGAGGGTAGACATCCAGATGGTAGTAGATGTGTGCCTGTCTGAGGACAGACATAATGATTAAGTACACAGAGTGATGAACTGAATGAGTTTGTAAGAAATCTTCCAAATAAAAGAGGATGAGGGTCCTCAGGATGGTCTGTCATTCATTAAGAAAAAGCAGGACATATGGGAATCTGGTAAAGGAAAGGTCCATAGTGAATGGTAACATCCCATCTGCAAATAAAGAATGTCAATTCCTCCTTCCTTGCCCAGAAAGAGTAAGTAAGAACTTAGAGCAACAGAGAACAAACAAGAATTGTCCCTGGGGAGCAGCTGAGAAATAACGGGAGGGTAAGCCAGTGATCAAAATAAGAAACCCCTTCCCACATCCACAGCAATAAGTCCTGAGTGCCCTTTGCAGCTCAATTCCCCTATTGCAGGGGAGGTTTTTGTCAGGGCTCACACTGACTTCCTCTCACTGTGTATCTTGCACAGTAATACATGGCTGTGTCCTCAGCAGTTGCAGAGTTCAGCTGCAGGGACAACTGGTTCTTGGATGTGTCTCTGGAGATGGTGACTCGATTTTTGAGGGAAAGGTTGTAATATAAGTTCCCATCATATGTGATGCACCCAATACAATCCAGACCCTTCCTAGTGGCCTGGCAAATCCAGCCCCACCAATAACCAATGGTGATGGAGTAATCAGAAACAGAGCAGGCAGGGGAGAATGTCTGTGAAGGCTTCACCAGGTCTGATCCTGACTCTTTTAGCTGCACCTGGGATAGAACACCTGAGGACAAGGAAAATCAAACGCTTTCAGTCATCTGCAGTCAAACCCTTACAATCATCTGCAGACCCATATCTGGCATCTGAGACACTCACCTTGGGGTGACAAAAGAGGAGACCCAACAGCCTCATCTTCAACACCACAAGCCTGCCTTCCCCAGAGACTTCCAGCCACAGCTGAGGAGACAGATGCTAGCTCCCAAAGTCCAAGAGTAGAATTTTACCTTTGACCTGAAGAACATTTGCATGTGGCAGGGTCTGAACCTTATAAGGGGAGAGGGACTAAGGTCAGTCTTCCTCTGGTTCTTTTGGGTAACTGGTCTCTTGTGGATTGCCTTCTTTTGAAGTCATCAACAGTGTGATTCTTGGATGGAGGGATACCTGTTCAAATCAGCACTTTAGATTCAGGTCAAAATATGACCTCACTTTTCAAAGCTCAGAGTATTATTTCTTCAATACCCATCTACATCCTTCCCTTCCTCTGTTTCACTACAATTCCTATTATTATATAAGCTACAGTCCAACCTGTGTTCCAAGAACCCTGCGATTTTGCAATTGGAGACAAGTTTGTATGATGCAAACTTCTTTGAGAACAGCATGCATCCTCATTCCCCTACATAGCACCAAAACCATATTTTCTTCTTTCCTCACTGACACCTATCTGTTCAGCAATCAACGTACTTGGGGGGTGATACTTGGCAATGATCTTAATCTAACTCCACTTCTCCATCTTACATCACAATCACCCAATCCTAACTACATATTTTGGAAAACAGCTCCTGAATGTGGAAGGTATTCCCCTGGTCAGAGAGTCCCAGGGAAGAGGAACACCTGGAGAAGCTGGATTTTGTGCACCAGAAATGAAAAGATCTCCACTCTGCAGTGGCTTAGAGATCCAGGGACCTGAGAAAGTACACCTGGGGTGATAACACTTCAAATGACCAAAATGTCCACAAAATGCAAAAGTTGAGTCAATATATAAACAGTAATAATATCTCAAATATACAATTTCAAACCAATTTCCCATTCAGTTCCAAGCCACAATTCTTTCATTCAAATCAAACATAGAAATTTAAGGTGAGTCTCATCCTTGACCCACTTCCCCACACATACTCTGCTTAGTACCATTATTATTTTTATTAATAACATTAGTATTGAAAGGGTTATGATTCAGAACTGGTCTCATTGGGACCACAGTTTACTGAAGGGGAATGGATCACCTAATAGTAAATGCTTTTACCAAGAAGACTAAGATTGGCAGAAACCAAGAGATTTGAGCATAAGACACTTCTTTAGATCCACACAACTTATGAAGTAAATCTCTGTGGTTAGTGCTCCTGGATTTCTTCATGTCTCACAGGTATATCTAAGGTCCTTTCCCATACAAAAAGAAGAACTCACCAATGCCATACCCTTATCTCTGGTCATGGAACAGTGGGCATAAAATTTGAGTAATACTGTGTGGCCTGTCCAGGTGCCCTGGACCCCTTCCTGTCAGGGTTGGTTTTTCTCCAGGGAGTGCACTTGAAACTCTGTGTGGAGAAAGCAACTCAGTTTGTGGGAACTGACCCAGCTGTCCTTGGGATGGCCAGGAGAGCTGGGATCCATGCCTCCCAGGGTCAGCTTTTACCAACAGTTTCAGAAGTGATTGGTGGTATGAAAACCTAGCTCTTTTTTCTCAGGGGTGAAAAATATGAGGTCTGATCACCCTCCAGTGTTTGTCATTGTGACTCTTCATCCTGTGGAATATGGAGAAATGGAACCTGTACTTGGTTCTTTCCCCTCCCTGCTGCCCTCAGTTCCTTAATGGTGTTGCTTGAGAATATATCTTAAATATATCTTAAACTACCTGCAGAGGAATCCATGTCTCACATTCTGCTCCTGAGGAATCCATTAATTGAAGTTGTGAAATGTGAGCTGCAGGGAATTTATTTATACAAAAAAATCACATTGATTCAGCTGATAGAGCATAGATATTTTCAGTAGCTTGGAAAGAATAATGATATTCCAATAACATGCCCAATGGAATACCCCAAACAGTGGAAGTTTATTGTGAAGCTTAATGATACATTTGTTTTGGGGTGAGTTCTGTCTTTGTTTGTGGAGAAAGTTTCAATACAAGCTCCCCTTTTTCTTTTGTGGAACCTGTGTGGATTCTTATGTCTTGAATCATGAGACAAATACTTATAAAATGAGAGGGCACTTGCTCTATGAGGTTGTATTAGTCAGGGTTCTCTCAGGAAACAGAATCAGCAGGAGATATCTGTCAGTAATATGAGATTTTAAAAGAGTCTATCATGTAAATGTGGGGATGCACAAGTCCAGGTTCCACAGGCAGGCTGCAGACCACTGGCTCCAATGAAAGTCTGACGAAGGGTCGTTGATGAGTTTCTGGGAGAAGTTGCCTGTCCAACAATGAGCTGGGAAATTCTCTCTGAATGTTGAAATCACTTCCCCTTTTAAGTCATTCAACTGATTGCATAAAAGCCCCACCCATTGATGATGTAATCTCCCTGATTGATGTAGATGTAATCAGCCATCCACACAGAAAACTCACTGGTGATTGAAGTCCATAAATGCTCTTGTATTACAATTAGTCCAGTGCTTGCTGGAACAAACACCTGGACACAATTACCTAGCTGAGTTGACACATTAGCCTAACCATCACAGTCCACCCCTTGTCAACTCGGCAGTTATACACATTACCCTAAACCATAATTAGTCTCTAAGTAAAAACAATAACAGACAAGCATACATATATATTTCCCCCTAACAATGTTCAAATCCCCTGCGTACAACCGGAAACACATTAATTCCCCACAGAACCAGGTGCAAGTCCTTGGGTAATATTCACTCTTAAACTTGACAGCCTTAAATATTATGCCATGGAATTAATACAACATTTCATGATAGGGGAAAAGGTTGGGGAAGAAAACAAAAAAATTTGTTTCGTGTACATATACAATCATACTAATAATGAAACAAGGAAGAAGGGTTCATGACATTACAGTCCTCATTTCTGTAACTGGTCATGTGGTCAAAGTTCATATTTATCACTACCTTCTTCCACTACCCATTCCATGTTCCTGTTACCTTCAGCAAGCACTTCAGCTGGCCGTGGTTCTTTGCCTGGTGGGGTGACCCAAACTTTCATTCCCGAAGTTTCTGGGCCATTGTTAGTCCTGCTTGAATTGGTTTGTTGCAATTTTCCATTGACTTTAATCGCAGGGCATGGCAGGACTAGGAATGCCCTAGAGGATCTCCTGCATTCCAGGCAAACTCCACTTTACCCCCATTATGTAGATGTAGTCCTATTTCCCCTTGATATTCAAGATCAATTACCCAGCCAGTATAGTAATTCCCTTCTTTGCCTGTTGATTGCCAGGTAAGAGGAGCCCAAAGTGGCCAGGTGGCAGTCTTAACTTCCAGTTCAACGGAATCATTGTTATATTCCCTGGTGGCAGCACTCCTCCTTTTGGGACTAAAACCTGTAGACAAGCAGAGCTTAAAGTTGCAGGGACAGAAAGTAAAAATTTTCCGAGTGGGTCACTAGGGGTAATAGTGAGTGGTGCCACTCCCATTTCCACCCCTTGATTCCTGGACCCATGAATCCTGGCTATGGAAGAAACAGCACCATAGAGAGGACGATGATTCAGAGCATACACAGCCTCCTGGAGAACATTGCCCCAGCCCTGCAAGGTATTGCCACCTAGTTGGCACAGTAATTGAGTCTTCAAAAGGCCATTCCACCGTTTTATTAATCCAGCTGCTTCAGGGTGATGGGGAACATGGTAAGGCCAGTGAATTCTATGGGCATGTGCCCATTTCTGCACATCATTTGTTTTATTTTTCAATTTTTACTATTGTAATATGCATCCTAAAATTTCCCCTTTTAACTGCATTCAGTTATCTAGTTCAATGCTCTTTATTACACACAAAATAATGTGGTACTATCACCACCTTCCAATTCCATACATTTAACAGCAAATAAATAGAATTTTTGTAAAAGGTAAGCATCTACTCCCGATTCTGTAACACCAGTCTATATCCTAGTAACCAATATTCTAGATTCTGACTCTGTGAATTTGCTTAATATGATTAAATCATGCAAGTCAGATCATAAACTATTTGTCTTTCTTTAAACAAAACAATTTTATTGATACATATTAATAAAGCATACCATTTATCCAAAGGATACCATCAATGGTATTTGGCATAATGACATAGTTGTGCATTCATCACTTCAATCATTATTAAAGCATTTTCATTATTTCAATAATAATAATAATAAAAAATCTGACAAATAAACAAGAAAATTCCTCACCTCTCAATCTCTTTGTTTACCTTGTTGTACATAGCTGCTATTTCTGGCTCTTGCACAATTATATATTTGTTTATTAAGCAGTTTTATTGAGATATAGTCACATATCATATGCTCAACCCAAAGTGTATAATCAATAGCATTTTTTATCTGTTAAAAAGTCCTTTCTTATAAAAATGTAAAATAAATAGAAAAATAGATTGACAGAAATTACAAATTTTAAAAGAGAGTGCAAGGTCAGGTTAGATTTAACATAATCAATTATAAAAACTATATTGCATAGCAACAAGCATCTATAAATGTTAATAATAATTCAAATATAGAAATTAATCATAACATAATTCTAATTTTTATATTGCAGCTCTAACTATTAGACATAACAGAATGAAATAAATTATTGGTTTAGTTATTTAATTTCCATTTAAGCCATAATTCTTTCTAGATAATCAAATTCCTATTTGGAAATTCTTCACATCTTTTTGGAATGAATTACAGCAAATAACAATTTTCCAACTCATAATTTTATGAGGCAGAAAAACTCAAAATCTTATTCAACAGTAGTCATGCTAAATGATTATTGATCCAGATAGATTATTTTTTAGAGTATGAAAAAGAAAAGGATAGAAGAAAATGAAGTATCCAAAAATATGTCTCTTCTCCAGCCCTCTTCAATTAAAAGCAAGTGTTTATTTTGTATGAAAAAATTACAGAATACTGATCACAGGAAAAATTTGCCAGTTGCACTAAGTAATTATTGTTCATATACTATAATGTTGTATTTTACATTTATCTGGTCTACTCCAGCTCTTTTTTAATTACTAATTTGCATGGAATAACTTTTTCCAAACTTTCACTGGCTAACAGTTGTTTCCTTACTTCTGAAATGGGTCACTTGTAGACAACATATAGACAGCTCATAATTTTTTAATCCATTCTAGCCATCTATGTCTTTTGATTGGGGATTTCAATCCATTAACATTGTGTTTTTACTGTAAAGGCATTACTTACTTCATCCATTTTGGCCTTCGTCTCTCTGTTGTCATATCGTTCTATTGTCTGTCTTCTTATCCTATAGTTTACCATTCCTCATAATTTTCATTTCTAATCTCTTCTCCAAATATTTCACCCTTATTTTTCCTTTTCAGGCTGCCTCACCCCCTTTAGTATCTCTTGCAAATTTGGTATTTTGGTAACATATGCTATATGAGGTTTTTTTTGTGGACTTTGAATTCACCCTCATTTTCAAAGGAGAGCTTTGTCAGATACAGAATTCTTGGCTGGCAGTTTTCCTCTTTCAATGCCTTAAATACATCAGACCACATTCTCCCCTCCTCCATGGATTCTGATGAGAGGTTGACACTTAATTTTATTAGTTCCCTTGTATGTTATGTTTTGCTTTTCTCTGGCTGCTTTCAGAATCCTTTCTTTATCTCTGATATTTGTCATTCTAAATAGTATGTGTCTAAGGGTACGTATATTCAGATTTATTCTGTTTGGGGTGTGTTGTCCTTCTTGGATAGTGATATTTATGTTCTTCATAAGGGATGGGAAGTTATTGGTCATTATTTCCCCAAATATTCTTTCTTCCCCTTTTCCATTCTCTTCTTCTTATGGGACACCAATAATGTGAATATTTGTGCATTTCACATTGTCATTCAATTCCCTGAGACTATGTCCCGTTTTTTCAATTCTCTTCTCTTTCTGTTGTCTTGTCTTTTCCAGTTCAGATGTTCTGTCGTTGAAATCACTAATTCTGTCTTTGAGCAACTCAAATCTGCTTTTATGTGCTGCTATTGTATTTTTAATCTCACCCATCATATCTTTCATTCCCATAAGTTCTGCTACTTTTCTTAGCAGGCTTTCAAATTGTTCTTTATGCTCTCCCAGGGTCTTCTTATATACTTTATTTCTTTAGTCATATTTTCTTTAAATTACTTGAAGTGATTTAGAATTGTGTGATTATCACTGATTAATTGTATTAAATCCTGTATCTCCTTCAGTATATTCAATTTGTTCTTTTGGATGTGTCATCTCTTCCTGTTTCCTAGTAGGGCTTATAATTTTTTTGCTGATGTCTAAACATCTGAATATGTTGGTGAATTTACCCTGGTGGCTAATTATTCTTTTATCTATTTTCACAGATCACCATTGATATTTGGTTCAACTTATTCTCAATCTTTAATATTGCCCTGCTTAAGTTTGCAAAATTGGGCAAGGGACTCACTACTGGTGTGCAGATTTTCTCCCAGGGATTGGATATAGAGAGCATGGAGAAGATTTTGCACATGCAATTTCCAGACCAACCAGAAGATGGTGGTAATCAATATATCTTTACAAGGAGGTGTTTCAGTCTCAGCTTTCCTGTGTTCCTGCATTGAATCTCCACATCAGAGTTTCAAAGTGGACTCTGATGGCCAAATTCACTAAAGAAAAAGACCTCAACCTCCCCTCCCTTTTCCCTTGTAACAGCTGACAGGGAAAAAGATGTCTGTTCCCCTCTCAGTTAATTGCTGTGAGCCAGGGGTTTTACCACAGCTTAATATCTTGGAAGTGGGGAAGGGGAGCCTTCCTGGCCACCACAGCAGTTTGGTAACTCACGTTTGTAATTTCACCTTCTTCATATTTCTCTCCGTCCTGCTCCCAGGAGTTGTGTAGCACTGTCCTGGTCTGCTGACCACCAAAGCAGTTCCCGTGGACAAGTTTTGGCTCTCTCTCCATCGTTTTTTTAAACATATTTTAAAAGATGCTTAGATTACATAAAAGTTACACAAAAATTACAGTGATTCCCATGTTCCCTGACTCCCACACTTCCCACAGCTTCCCACATAAACATCTTTCATTAGTGTGGCATGTCAACTGCAATGGATATACATGTCCTGGGGCTTTGCCACTAAGCATGGACCATAGTTCACATTGTAGTCTACACTCTCTCGCACACAGTTCTGCATGTTATATGCTGATGTAAAATGGTCTATATCTGTCATTGTAATGTCACTCAGATAATTCCCAAGTCCCAAAAAAGCCCCTGTATTACAACTGCTTTTCCCTATCCCTTTCCCCAAAGTGTCCAGTGGCTACTGGCTCCACATCAATGCTGTAATTTCTTCCATTGCTTGAATCACAATATGTCTACAACAGAATACCAGTAAGGCCACTCTAGTCCATAGCTCTTCCCCAAATCCTGAGGAGTTTGGGATGGCGATGTCCACTCCACCTCCAAATGAGAGGGGACTTATATCCCATGGATAAGATGGAAGGGATTATCCTGCCTGCAGCTGCAGACTCTCTTCATTTCCTGGGATGGCTGTTGTTCATCATCATCTCCTTGTCAGTGACTTGGGTGAGTCTATTGAGCTGTAGAGAAGGAGTTGCAACTCCACCAAGATTCCAGGCAAAGTTTGCTCCTGGGCAGGCCAAAGGCTCCAGTCTTTGGAAGTACACCTACAAACTCCAGTACCACCTATAGGTTTGAATAGAAGGGACTGATGGACCATGTGCAGGGAGAACTTATTTGAATCCAACTGTATCACTCTGAGGAGCACAGATTCCAATGTATAGCCCACTAATAAGGCATCAATCTCTGGAGCTATCCACCCTTGTATAAGAACTGAATGCCACCCCAACCAACACCCTAAACCAGTGACACTACCTTGTCATATTGCCTAAGAGCATTCCCACCCCTGCACTTTCAACCACACACCCACAAATCCTGTGTTCACTTGGACCCTCTCCCATCTCTCCCCCACATAATCTGGGTATTCTAACCTGCGCTTCCTAATCTACCCACCTATCAACACTGCACCACCAAACCCAGTAATATCACTACCCACCTGTCCTACCCTTCAATATGCAACTATACTCTATCACTTTAACACTTGATTATGTCCATATGGATGATGATTCACAACCTTCTCTTCTCTTTCTCACACTTGTTAACTTATCTTTCAGACAATGGTTCTCAGAGACTGCTCACTTTCCTCAATTCAAATCAGTGACTTCATATACTGTTCATCCTTCAGTGCCTGGTTTCCTTCACTCAACATAAGGTCTTCAAGATTCAATCATATTATCCTGTGTGTTAGTACTTTATTCCTTCTTACAGCTGAGTAATATTCCATTATAAGTATCTACCACATTTTGCATATCCATTCATCTGTTGATGTGCACTGGGGCTGATTCCAACTTTTGGCAATAATGAACAATGCTGCTATGAACATTGGTATGCATATATCTCTTCATGTCTTTGCTTTCAGTTCTGGGTGTATACCCAGCAATGGAATCGCTGGATCATATGGAAGAACTATTGTTAGTTTTCTGAGGAACTGCCTAATAGTCCTCCACAGTGACTGGACCATTCCACAATCCCAGCAGCAGTGGATGAGGGTTCCCATTCCTCCACATCCTCTCCAACACGTACAGTCTACTGTTTTTTAATAACCACCATTCAAATTGGTGTAAGATGGTTTCTCATTGTAGTTTTGATTTGCATTTCCCTAATAGCTAGCGATGTTAAGTATTTTCTCATTTGCTTCTAAGCCATTTCTATTTCTTCCTTGGAGAAGTGTCTTTTCACGTCACTTGCCCATTTTTTAAATGGGCTGTTTGACTTTTTATTTTTGGAGTGTAGGATTTCTTCATATATGCCAGATATTAAGCTCGTATCAGATATATGGTTGCCAAATATTTTCTTCCATAGGGTAGGCTTCATTTTAATTTTCTTAATAATGTCCTTTGAGGTGCAGAAATTTTTAATTTTGAGGAGATCCCATTTATCTATTTTTTCTTTTGCTGTTCATGTTTTGGGTGTGAAGTTCATGAAACCATTTCCTATTACAAGGTCCTGCAGATGCTTCCCTACATTATCTTCCAGGGTCTTTTTGGTTTTGGCTCTTATATTTAGATCTTTGATCCATCTTGAGTTGATTTTTGTATAAGGTGTGAGATGGGGTTACTCTCACATTCTTTGGAAATATGGATATCCAGTTCTCTGAGCACCACTTGTTGAAGAGGCTCTCTCCCAGCTGAGTGGACTTGTCAAATATCAGATGACTTTATCTGCAAGGATCTATATCAGAACTCTCAATTCAGTTCCATTGGTCACTATGTCTATCCCTGTGCCAATACCAGGCAGTTTTGAGCACTGTAGCTTTGTAGTATGTTTTAAAGTCAGCTTCTATGATACATCCAACTTCATTTTCTTTTTCAATATGTCTTTGGAGATTCAGGGCCACTTACCTTTCCAAATAAATTTTGTAGTTAGTTTTTCCAATTCTTTAAAAAATACAGTGTTGACTTTTATTGGGATTGCATTAAATCTGTGGATTAGTTTTGGTAGGATAGAGATCTTGATAATGTTCAGTCTTCCTATCCATGAACAGGGAATATTCTTCCATTTATTTAAGTCTTCTTTGATTTCCTTTAACAGTGTTGTGTAGTTTTCTGTATATAAGTCCTTTGCATCTTTACTTAAATTTATTCCTAGGTATTTGATTCTTCTAGTTACTATTGTAAATCGTATTTTTTCCTTGATTTCTTACTCAGACTGCTCATTATTGGTGTACAGAAATGCTAGTGATTTTTCAACATTGATCTTATAGCCTGTGACATTACTGAACTCCTTTATAAGTTCTAGAAGCTTTGATGTTGATTTCTCAGGGCTTTCTATATAAAGGATCATGTCATCTGCAAATAATGAAATGGTTAATTCTTTTCCAATTTGGATGCCTTTATATCTTTTTCTTGCTTCAGTGCTCAAGCAAGTCCTTCTAAGATAATGTTAAATAGGGGTGGTGATAGTGGGCTTCCTTGTCTTTTTCCCGATTTCAGAGGGAAGATTTTTAGGATTTCACCATTGAGGATGATGTTAGCTTTGGGTTTTTCATATATACCCTTTATCATATTCAGAAAGTTTCCTTCTATTCCTAACGTTTGCAGTGTTTTTATCAGGAAAGAATGCTGTATTTTGTTGAATGCTTTTTCTGCATCTATAGAAATGATGATGTGGTTTTTTTCTTTCAACCTGCTTATGTGTTGTATTACATTGATTGATTTTCTTATATTGAATCATCCTTGCATACTTGGGATGAAACCCACTTGGTCATGGTGTATATTTCTTTTGTTATGCTGTTTAATAGGATTAGCAAGTATTTTGTTGATGATTTTAGCATCTGGGTTCATTAGAGAAATTGGTGTGTAATTTTCCTTTCTTGTGGTGTCTTTGTTTGGCTTGGGTTTTAGGGTAATGTTGGCATCATAGATTGAGTTAGGCAATATTCCTTCTATTTCTATTTTTTGGAAGAGCATAAGCAGGATTGGTGATGGCACTTTCTGGAAATTTTGGTAGAATTCAGCTGTGAAGCCATCTGGTCCTGGGCTCTTCTTAGTTGGAGGGTTTTTGATGACTGAGTCTATCTCTTTACCTGTAATTGGACTGTTGAGTTCATCAATTCCTTCTTTTGTTAATGTAGGCTCTGTGAGTTTCTAGAAACTTTTCCATTTCCTCTAGATTATCATTCTTGTAGGCATATAATTTTTCAAACTATCCTCATGATACTCTTTATTTCTGATGGGTCAGTAGTGATATCCCCTTGCTCATCCCTTGTTTTGTGTTTTTGCATCTGTTCTCTCTTTTTCTTTGTTAGTCTGGCTAAGGGTTGGTCAATTTTATTGATCTTTTCAAAGAACTAGGTTTTGTTTTTGTTTATTTTTTCTAGTGTTTTCTTATTTTCTGTTTCATTTAGTTCTCCTCTAATCTTTGTTATTTCCTTCTTTCTACATACTTTAGGTTTACTTTGTTGTTGTTTTCCAATTCCTCCAAGTGTGCAGATAGGTCTTCAATTTTAGCACTTTATTCTTTTTTAATATGTGTATTTATGGCTATGAACTCCCCTCGCAGGACAGCTTTGGCTGCATCCCATAAGTTTTGATATGTTGTGTTGTCATTTTCATTCGTTTCAAGGTAGTTTCTGATTTCTTTGGAGATTTCCTCCTTGATCCACTGTTTGTGTAAGAATGTGTTGTTTAACTTCCATATTTTGTGCCTAATCTGTTTCCATGGCCCTTAGTGATTTCCAGTTTCAATCCATTGTAGTCAGAGAAATTACTTTGTATAATCTCAATCTTTCTGAATTCATTGAGAGTTGTTCTGTGGCCTAGCATATGGTCTGTCTTGGAATATGAGCCATGTGCACTCAAGAAGAATGTAAATTCTGCTGTATTTGGGTGTAGTGTTCTGTATATGTCTATTAAGTCCAGTTACTCTAATATATTGTTGAGAGTCTTTGTTTCTTTATTGCTTCTCAGTCTAATGGTGATAATGGTGTATTAAAATCCCCCACTATAATTGTAAAGGCATTGATTTCTCCACTTAGTTTTTCCAGAGTTTGCCTCAATTATTTTGAAGCACCCCAATTAGGTGCATAAATTTTTATGATTGTTCTGTCTTCTTAAGAGATTACCCCTTTTACTAATATATAGTGTCCATCTTTGTGTCTTACAAAAATTTTGCATTTAAAGTCTATTTTTTCTGATATTAGGATAGCTACTCCTGCCCATTTTTGGCTATAGTTTGCTTGTAAAATTATTTTCTAGCCATTCACTTTCAGCCTCCTTGAATCCCTGGGTCGAAGGTGGGTTTCTTGTAGACAGCATAAAAATGAATCATGTTTCCTTATCCATTCTGCCAATCTGTGTCCCTTGACTGGTGAGTTTAATTCATTAACATTCAGTGTTATTACTCACAACAAATTTCTTACACCAGCCATATTTTCTTTGTGTTAATGTATGTCATACGATGTTTTAATTTCTCTTTTTTGTCTTTTTAGTTGTTCTTACACTCTACTCCAACTCTCTCTCCCCTGTTTTTTTCTTTCAACTTGTAGAACTTCCTTTAGTGTTTCTTAGTGTGCAGGTTTCTTATTGGCATACTCTCTTAATTTCTTTTTATCTGTGAATATTTTGAATCCTCTATCATTTTTGAATGCCAGTTTTGCTGGATAGAGAATTTGTGACTGGAAGTTTTTTCTTTTAGTACTTTGACTATATCATATCACAGTCTTCTTTCCTCCATGGTTTCAGATGAGAAATCAGCATTTAAATTATTGTGCTCCCCTTGTATGTGATGGCTCTCTTTTCTCTTGTTGCCTTGAGTATTTTCTCTTTGTCTTGGGCATTGGACATTTTGACAAGTATATGTCTTGGAGTTGGCCTGTTGGGATTTATACTGTTTGAGATACCTTGTGCTTCCTGGACATGTACATCCATCTCTCTCAATAGGATTGGGAAAATTTCAGCCATTATTTCCTTCAACACTCCTTCTGTTCACTTTCCCTTCTCTTTTGCTTCTGGGATGCCTATAATGCACATGTTTGTGCATTTTGAGTTGTCCGTTAAATCCCTGTGTCCCTGCTTGTTTTTTTCTATCATTTTATCTCTCTATTCTAATATATGTTTGATATCAGATGTACTGTCTTTCACATCACTGATTCTTTTTCTGCCTGTTCAAATCTGCTGTCATGGGAATCCAGCATCTTTTTTATTACTTGGATTGTGCCATTGATCACCATCATATTCATTATCTTTTTACGTATGTTTATAATTTCTTTGGTATGTTCTCCCAGTGTCTTCTTAATATCCTTAATCTCTTCCTTCACTTCATTAATTTGGTCCATGGTGTTTGTTTGGAAAGCTTTGATTAGTTTTTTGATGTTCTGCATCTCTCTGTGGTTTTTAGTTCATTCATTGGACTGGTCCATGTCTTCCTTTTTCTTAATATGATTTGAAATTTCTTGTTGTCCTCTGGTCATCATTTATTTTGATGGTTTTATTCAGGTGATTAGCTTCTCTCTCTGTTCTAGAGTTTTGTTTAGCTGCTGGTTTTGTGTGTGTTAAGTTTTCTCTTTGACACTTTGTTCTTCTTGTTCTATTTACTTGCTGTTTTTTATGTTCCCTTCAAGGAAAAAGAATAGGGCCAGAGCAATCAAAAGAGGTAATAAATGAAAAAGGATAACAGAAATAATAATAAAAGTTATAAGAGGGGCTGTGTAAGTCTTAGTAAAATGAATATTTAACTCATGTAGGCCGTATAGAGTAATAGGAAAAAAAGTGGAGTACTTACAATGGACTGGGAAAACAAATACAGAAAAATATATATAATGATTTAGAATACCAGAATGATGAGGAGAGAGAGAAATTGTAAAGAAAGGGCTGAAAGGAAAAAGTTAATAATAATAATAAAGAAGAAAACAGAATAAATAGAATAGAAATTGACACCCTTTAGTTGTGGTCTAATGAATAAAGGTGGTATGTAAGAACCACAACAGATAGCGTTGGGAGAGAAAATCAATATATACAGAGAATGGGAAATCACAGAAGAAGAAGCACAGCAAAGAAGAGAGAAGCTAGCTGCACCTAATTAAAAAAAGAAAA
>JAQZBX010022862.1:0-31264 GCA_029593785.1 Cabassous unicinctus | reverse complement strand
AAAAAACACTAAGAATAAAATAAAATTAAAGGATTGGGATATTCAAAAAATGGGAAAAAATTTTTTCCTGGAAGGGCCCTTCATCCTGGATGTCTGGCTCTGCTGCTCCTGAAGGGCAGTTTTTGGGGGCATCTGATATGTCAGCAGATGAGTATTTGGCCATTCGCTAGATGTTGGGAGTGGGAAGAAATGTGTTGCCTGACTCTACTGTGCCAGGGCCCAGCCTTGCCCATATGCTGTTTAGAGCTAGACATTAAAATGGGTACAGCGGTAACCATTCCATCAGCACAGGCATAAGATGTGTCCGACCCTTGGCGAAGCTGCTGTGCAAGGCACTCATTTTTGAAAGTTAGTCTGGGTGTGAAGAGAAATGCTGACCTTGTCATTCCCCCCTTTGTAGAGGCTGCAGCTGGGAGGGAGGGTTGAGGAGCTCAGTCCCAGAAAGGGGGCCTCCCATCTTTGGCCAGGACTCGGCCCACCTGAGGAAGGGACGAGGATGGCCAGCGGTCCCCGTTTGCTCGACACTGAGGGAGTTCTCGGTACACTAAAACCAGGAAAGTCCCAGGCAGACTGGGGCAAGGTAGTCGCCCTGAGGGACTGATGTAGGCTAGCCGACTCTGGGGTGAGGGAACATGCCAACTGGCCGTAAGCGGAGGCCTCCAGTTTGTGGTGGGGGTTGCTTTGCTGCAGAGGGCGGTGGACTTCCTTCAGCCCAGTTTCTGAGAGTTATTTATGTCTCATCCTTAAAATAGTTTTGATTTGATTATGGAATTGGTGTGCTGGAATGCATCTCTTTATCTCCTTTGTGATTTCTTCCTCTGGTAGCATTGTTTCTGTTGATGAGATGTGTGGCTGGGCATCTCTAAACAATAGCCCTTGTAGTTTTTCCCTTTTGAATAGACTGTTGTCAGTCCAGCCCCTGTTCCCTCTAAGCAAGTTTCTTTATTAACTTATCTCCACTGATGGGGAGGGGAACATCTGTTTAAGCCTCGTAGATAAAAAAGATTTATTTAATTTGTTTTCCTTGCCTTCCCAGAGGAAATAGGGGGTGTTGAGAGAAAAGCAACTGGGTGGGGGCTGGGGGAGGAGAGTGAGAGAGAAAGGCAAGAGGAAGGTCTTCCAAGAGTGCACAGGGAGCCCAGCTGTGGATGGGAAGGAAACACGAAGGGGTGGGCTGCGGGGAAACAGAGCCTGGCTCCTAACATAGGCTGTGTGGGCATCCTTTCTTTGCCCTAATTTTTTTTCTTTCCAAGTCTTTAACTCAGACACACTTCCCCTTCTTTCCTTTCATTTGTCAGTTGTGAGTATTTTGGTTTGACTCAAGAGAAACAGACAGCTGGTGCAGCCTTCATTGCTTCAATGACACCAGGGTGTTTATGTTCGCACTTTCCATGTGATGAGTGGAGTGGGTGTTACGGAAATAAGCTCATTGTTCTGAGCCTTTGGGGTGGGGTGGGGTGTGGGGCGGGACCAAGATAGGAATGGCCTTCTTCAAGTTCAAAGTGGAAATATGGTGATATCTAGGGAGGTGGGAGTGGTGAACAGAGGGTGTGTGTATGTGTGGGGGAGGAGGGAGTGAGGTGGAGGACAACCCAAACCATTTGATATCTGGGATTATGCAAGATGACTACACTGCGAGGAGGCTGAGCCGCTATGATTTTGTGGGCTGTATTGCATTATTAGGATGGGTACTGAGTTTTTGGAAACTTCCAACAAGGACGGTGACATCGTGAAATTCACCCACCTCATCAGCAAAATGAGACCTGGCTTCCCCCTCCAAACTCTTCTGAGGATACCTTATGACCCTTAGGGCATTGTTTTCAGCTTTGACTATACGATGGAATCATCTGGGGAGCTTTCAACAGTACAGATGCCTGTGTCCCATCCCCAGAGATTTTGATTCATTTGGCATGGGGCGATGCCTTGGCATTGGGATTTTAAAAATCTCCTCCCAGGTGATTGTAATATGCAGCAAAATTTGAGAACCGCTATTGCAGTCTCAAAGGGTGACCGGTGGGTCTGCAAGGGGCATCACCTGGGAGCCTGTTAGAAATACAGATTCCCTGGCCCTACTCAAGACTCACTGAAATGGAATCTGTATTTTAATAAGATCCCAGGTCATTCCTGTGCACAGCAAGAAACATTGTTTTCTAGTCTATGTTCCTAGACAGGTGGAACTGGCCAACAACTTTGCTGAGCTGTTACACTATTTAAAAGTCAAGGAATGGCTAAAAGCATGGGTTTTGAGGTCAGCTATGCCAGGATTCAAACCCTTGCTCTTCTGCTTATTAGTTCTGAGATCTTGGGCAAGTCAATAGCTTCTTGGTACCTTGGTTTCCTCATCTGTATAATGGGAACAATATGTAGTAACCATATCACAGCATGGTCGTGCAGAGAAACTACCTGTGAAGTGCTTAACACAGCCCCTGGCACACAGCAACAGCCCAGTGTTAGCTGCTATGAAGACGTGCAGATTTTATCCTCAGGATGGAAGGATTTTTTCCAAACTTAAGTTTCTTTAGGAAATATATGGTGGGTGCATGAGAAAGGGGGCCAACTTTTGTTGAGTTATAACAATGTTTTATTTTGCTTTTCTGATAAAATCAACTCCTCAGAGACAAATCACTTCCTTTGAGCTTTTCAGGTTACACCCCCTTGTGAACACATTCCCCTGTCCTAGAGGCCAGCTAGCCTGCTTCTGGGAAGCTGCAGATAAGTTTCTATGACATGGGAGCAGGCCCGAGCCAGCCTCTAAGGTTTTTGGCTCAATTAAAAAAAACGCAGTCCTCAGCAATGCCTGGCCTCACTGACTCACTGCTCTCAAGAACATAATTCATATATCTCAATAAGACACTCATATATTTTCTGGACACTGTTGCAATGAGTAGGTTACTGACAGCCAATCAGGAGTGTTAGGCAAAAGGATGACCTCACTACCAGCCAATCAGGCCATTCCCAGAAGAGATGGCTTTTCCATAGGTTTCCTTTTTCTTGTAACTCACTCTGGGGCCTGGTGCAGGGATGCAAGTAAAACAACCTGCCAGGTACTCTAGTTTCTTTTGGTCTATAAACCTAAGGACAGGAAAAGATCATGTAACTGTTTGGAGAAGAGTTTTGTACAATGGATCCAGAAGACACTACTTGACAAAAGGGTTCTGTGGGCACATAATTTGAGGATCACTGCTCACAACATCCTTCTCACAGAGACCTACCATGGAATTAGCATATTAAAGACTTGGAGTGGTCATGCTATTAAAAAAACTGCAATTTTTCTTACTCAGGATTTCTAAGGGAATATTTGACTATGGATTCATACTTTTAAGTAATGTCTTGCTAAATTAATGTTTCTCAGAGCCAATTTTTGGAACTGCTTAGAGAATCCCAAAATCTGTGGTTGCTATGCCTCTGCTATTTATTGCTTGCAATCAGTCAATCAATCAATCAATCACTTAATTTAACTCCAGGTTGGGGGCTATTTTACAAGGCAATGTTATGGAGGGCCTCTCTGAGGGGGTTACATTTAAGCTGAAGCATGAGCATGAGAAGGAGCCAGCCTTGTGAAGAGCTGGGGGAAAGAGAGTGAGTGTGACAGTGGCATGTATGGGCAAGAACCAGAATATACTGGGCTTTCTGGACTGTAGTAAAAAGCCTGGATTTTTTCCTCAAGTGTGATGAAAAGCCACTGAAGGGTGATTTGGCTTGGTTTATTTTAGAAATATAACTTTGCCATTGAATGGAGGATGGTCTAAAGAGGAACAACCTAAAAGGGAGTGAGGCAGGTAATATTTTGCAAAGATGGCTGGAAAAAATATCTTCCATCCCACTTGTTCTTCTAGAACCTTCTAGAACCTTCACGGGTTCTATCAAGAGATGGGGGCTAATTGCTCTCCTCTCAAACCTAGGCAGGCTTGTGACCTGCTTGTAACCAATAGAATGCACAGGAAATGATGCTGTATGACTTTCCAGCCTTTTTAGCTGGAATTCGTGCATGGAGCCCTGAGATGACATGAAAGAAGTCTGACCCGCTAGGCTGCCATGCTGTGAGGAAGCCAAGTCACAAGTATAGACCCAGTGTAGGTGCACTGGTTGGCAGCCCTAGACTTTGCGTTCTCTGAGCCAGACAAGGGAGTGATCAAGCTTTTAGATGATTCTAATTTCTAGCTATCAGAACACTCTCAGGCATTGAGTTTTCCCAGCTGAGGCCCCAGACATCAGGGAGCAGAGACAGGACATCCTTGCGGTGCCCTTTCCAAATTCTGGGTCAACAGAATCGTGAGCAAATTAAAGTGGCTGCTTTAAGCTGCTATGTGTTGGACTAATTTGTTATGCAGCAATAGGAAACAGGACAGAGAGAATAGTTAGGAGACCCTTGCAGTGGTTTGGGCAGGAGAAGATGCTGGCTTGAATTTAGGGTTGTCAATTCTTATCAGCTATAGATCACCAGGAACACAGCTGTAGTAAAAAAGTTAGGTTTATTATTTGCTGCAGCAAGAGAACCTGCACACCATGGAGAACTGTGGGGTGTCTCAAAAGAGAGGAGTTAGGGAAGGCGTACTAATAAGTTTTGAGGGGGTTAGAGTTAGTCATAGATGATCTTGGCAGGAATTGATCAGAATTTTGTAAGCTTGGACATTGCTTCAACAGTGAGTGGTCCTGTCTTTGGAACTCATGCATCTATAAAGAGATTCTGTTCATTTGTAAAATCAGTTGGTCTGGTCTTACATGGAACATATAGGTATTAAAACAGTTTGTGCTTAGCTAGCTTGTGATGCACCTCATGGCTTGATCTAGCACAGATCATGTTTGCGAGTCAGGGTACGTTTTGTCAGCCATGGTTTCTGTTTTTTTTTTTTTTTTTTTTAACAACAAAAAGAATGACTAACGTGGTTTCTGTTTCTGTTTTAATTCTAAATTCTCCACAGCTTTGCTCTCAGCTGAGGGTTGCCTACTTCATTTGGCTAGTGGTAGCCATGGAGAGGTTTTGATGGATTAGACTTAAATTTTTGAGGTTGAATGGACAAGGAGGGTTTGTTGGTGGTTTGGGAATGGGAATCAAGGGAAAGGAAGGAATCAAGAATGAATCCTAGGAACCCATGATGGAAGAATGAGAGACAACACATGAAGTAACATCGCCTCTCCCTGTCCCCCTACCTACCCTCTCCTGCCACTGAACCTGAATCAGATCAAGCCTCTAGATCTAATTCCAATTACAGGGAACACAAAGGAATATGTTAGAGTACATCACTGGGATGGAGCCAGGAAAATCCAGATTGTGGGTAGACTCTGGACAGGTGACCTGATTTCTTCAACTAATAGGTTACAGGGGAAAAAAAAATGGAGAGGGAACTTACAGATTGAAATAGTTGTCAAATTCTTCTCAATCAATTGCTGTGTGTGTCTCTCATCTGGTTCTTAACTCAAACATTTAAACTGTAAAAATAATTATGACATTTATGGAACAATTTGAATTTGAACATATATATATATGGGGATTTATTGGCTCTTGGTTTTGAGGCTAAAAGAAAATCCAAATAAAGGCATTATCAGAACAATGCTTTCTCCCAAAAAACTATGGTGTTCTGGGACTGGCTGCCAGCAATCCTTGGCTCCTCTGTCACACAGCAAGGCACATGGCGATGTCTCCTGGACTCTCCCCTCTTTTCTTGCTTCTTATGTCTTTCTCTCTGTGTGTCTGAATTTCATTCTCTTATAAAGGACCCAAGAGTAGGATTAAGACCCATCTGATTGATGTGGGACACACTTTAACTGAAGTAGCCTTATCAAAAAGTCCTGCTTCCAATGAGTTCACACCCACAGGAACAAATTAGATTTAAGAACATGTTTTTCTGGTTTTCAGACCACCACATACTTATTAAATTATCTGCTTGGTTTCAAGTATGTAAGAATGGTCCAGCATTAGAAAATGTCTTTATATAATTCATCACAAATAAATGAGGAGAAAACCTTTTTGATCCATAGGCAGATGATAAAAATACATTTAATAATGTTCCATAATTCTTTCTAATAAAACTCTTAGTACACTGGAAGTAGGTAGGCACAACGATTTCCTAGATTCTTTACATTACCATTCCAATCAATAGTTACTTACAGATGAATTAATGATTAAATGTAAAAATGTAAACCACAAAATAACATAATGTTTCATATTTATGTAATTTTGGAAGCATGATGTCAAAAGCAGACCGAAAAGAAGTTTTGAGTGAATTGACAATAAAACAGTTAAAAATTTACCACCAAAACAAAGAAACAAATTATCTAGATGAACCAAGTGAAAGATAACCATACTGGAAAATATGCTTGCAACATATGAGAAAGATATATTTTATTAATATAAAAAGAGTTATTACAAGTTTATAAGCAAAAGATGAAATATTCAGTAGCCAAATAGGCAAAATTCATGAAAATGCAATTCACAAGTCAGGGAATACAAATTGTTTAATAAACATGAAAATAAACTCAAATTACTAGTATTAAAATTTTTCAAATTAGAGTGACAATATGAAACCACTTTCAGCCATCAGAACATATCAGAAAACATTAAAAATAATTTTAATACACAATATTAGTAAGAGTGTGGAAAACTAGGATTTTTACATTTTCAGGTGGAAATGTAATTTAGCCATTAAACTATTTATTGATGGAAAGATGTAAACAATATATTGTTAGAAGAAAATACCAGTTTACATCACTATATATATATTTATATGTATCTGTATATGTTATGTTTGTATTCTGAAGCTTTTTTTTTCTTTTTTTTTAGTTAGGCCAGTAAAAAGAATTTATTGGGAATTGAGGAAAAAGAACAGAGTTTGCTGAGAAATGGGAGAGAAAGATGGAAATGTGCACCGAGACTTGGTGTTGGCTCCTCCAGGCAGAGAGAGTGAGCTCTGCCTTGTGCGGTTACCTTTTAAACTATTAATTTTTTCCTCTCCCTTGCTAATGCTAAGGGGAGGGGCTCCAGCTGTTATTGGTTACCCTACGAATGGTGGGGGCCAATGGGGAGGCCTGTTGGGAATATCCAGGGCCAAGGGGAAGTCCCAGAAAGAGAAACTGGGACTGCAAGGTTAAACTCAAGTTCTCAACAGGGTCTTACAGCCAAGTTGTCTTTCAGAGAGGTTGTGGCTCATCTTCTCATTTCCATGGGTAACCTGGCTAATCTGCCTCAACTCCCCACTTAGAGAGTTCATACCCTTATTCTTAAGAGGGTGCTGAGGGGTGATGGTCATTCTTCTGTAGTTACTTCCTGCTGGTTAGGGCAGTAGTCCCTGCCTGGCAGGGCATAAACTTTTCTGGCTATTCTGTTGAGTCGAGGAAAGATGGGTCCAACACCGTGGTTGGAACTCACTGAAATCCCCACGTGACTAATATCTTGTTCTGCAAGGCGTTGATTCAGTCTCCAGCAGGGATCGAGGAGCACCGCTCACTTAGCTGCCTCCTGGCTGGCTCACCAAATGAAGATGGGGAAGTGTTGGATTCCTCTAGGTTCTTGGCTATGTTGCATAAAAGAATTTAAGAACATACCAGTTTAGTTAAGCCAGTAAAAAGAATGTATTGGGAAATGGGGGAAAAGAACAGAGCTTGCTGAGAAATGGGAGAGAAAGATGGAAATGCGCACCGAGACTTGGTGCAGGCTTCTCCAGGCAGAGAGAGCCTGAAATTTGTATAAATCTAAACATTAACATGGTAACAGCACCAACTATATTTTTAATGACATTAAGGAATTATTGTTAATTTTAGAAATGTGATTGTGATTATGTTAAAAATTGCTTATTGTTAAGAGATACAAATTGCAATATTGCCAGTATAAATTAGCTCTTCTCAAATGTTTTGGTCTTGAAACACCTATATGTTTAAAAATTATTGAAGACCCCACAGGGCTTTTGTTTTTATGAGGTATAGCCATTCACACTTACCATATTAGAAATTAAAACTGAGAAAAACTTAAAATATATATTAATTTATGGGAAATATAATAAACCATTACATGTTAACAGAAATGATTTTTTTTTTGTGTAAAATAACTATTTTTCAAAAAATAGTGAGAAGAGTGTCTTTATTTTACATTTTTGCAAATCTGGTTTAATGGAAGATAGCTGGATTTTTATATTTGCCTCTGAATTTAGCCTGTTGCAATGCATTGTTCTGGTTGGATCATATGAAAAAAGCTCGCTCTCACACATATGAGTAGTCGGAAAAGGCAGGAGTATTTTAATAGTCTTTTCAGATAATTGTGGATATTCTTCATTGATACTACACCAAAACTTGGTAAGTGGTACTATCTATAATCATATCAATGAATTTTCATACCTGTTACATTACAATACTTTAGTCTATCTTGCACTTTTAATGTAGTTTTACCCTTGCATTATTTTATATTGTCATTCAGTGGTCATTTGCAAACTATTGATTCATTGAGTTATGCAGATCTTTTGAAATGTTGACACATATCATTGTACAATATTAAAAAAATCACATTTGTTGATATCACTACTGTTCTCAACTGTAAAGAATTGGGAAGTTATCACACTGTGGCAGATAAAATTTTCCAAAATTCTAATTTTTTCTTCAAAATTTGAATTTTATTATTGGCAACAAACACTGTCAGTTGTTTTCCTTGAAGTGAGGGGCTTGCTTTATTGATTTTTGAGAAAATGTGTGCCAAATACCTGAGTCTGAATCACCAGTTTGTCTCTTAAACTTTCAAGTAAAATTGGTGTTCCTTGAAAAAAAAATCCCTAGTTTAACTCATCACTCAGATATTTGCACAAGTACTTTTCCCTGAGACAACTGTTACATTTTGTTGTGTAGCAGCACTTTATACATACTTCCACTTTGTCACAGACAATATTTTAAAATGTCTACTAAAAGGTAGAAATTTAATAAAATTAATAATTATTACTCCATCATCAAGGTATATCTTAAGTGAAACTGGCACTTTTAAAAAATACAAGTGAGTGAAGAATACAATGCCACACTGCCTTGATTTGTGTCAAGACACTAAGGGTTTTAGCCATAATTGCTTTTGCACCATTAGTGCTAGTGTCAATACAATGAAAAAGGCAAATAACATCTTAGTATATGTGATCGTTAGGCTAATATGTCAACTTGGGCCAGGTAATTGTGCCCAGTTGTTTGGTCAAGCAAGCACTGGGCTAATTGCAATACAAGGGCATTTCATGGACTTTAATAATCTGTGAGTTGATTACATAGATGGCTGGTTATATCTATTACAATCAACTGAGGAGATTGCCATCAGCAATGAGTGACGTCTCATCAAATCAGTGGATGGCCTTAAAAGGAGAGGTGATTTCAGTATTCAGAGAGAGAATTCCCGTCTCTACTTTGGACTGCCAACACCTCACTCCATCTAGGACCTTCCTTGGAGCGCTTGGCTTGCAGCCTGCCCTATAGAATTTGAACTTGTGCATCCCCATGGTCACATGAGACAATTTTATAAAATCTCACACAATTTACAGATATCTGTTGTCGGTTCTGTTTCCCTAGAGAACCCTGAATAATATAGTATGATTCTGAAAATAGATTTGACCTTGCAAATCCCCTGAAAGTTTCCGTGGACTATACTTTGAGATCTAGGATTTGCTTCAAAATAATACAGGAAGAGGGAAGAGAAGACAGTATAGATGAAACAAGAGTGGCCCTGAGTTGATAATTGTTGAAGTTAGGTCATGAGTACATGGGGATTTATTAGGCTGTTCTATTTTTGTATACATTTGAACTTTTCCATAATTGGAAGTTAAAACATAAAAGATCGAGTTCTAGGTCTCTAGCTTTAGTAACTAGGGGGAACAGTAAAGCTATAACTGATGGGGAAAAGTTCTGTTTAGGACACATTACGTTTGAGGTGTCTGTGAGGCATCCATGTTGGATATGTGAGTCTGGAACATGGAATCCCCAGTCTATAGCTGGAATGTTAAACCATGGAACAGGCTCTTTGGATGGGAGTGTGGAGAGAGGCAAGGGTCCAGTTAAGCAGCCTCCCTCCATGTCCTGACATTGCCAACTTGGCTTTGAGTTCATTGCCTCCAGCTCCATGAACCTTCACTGGCCTTCCTCTGCACTACCCCCTTGGAATTAGTATTTCATTCTCTGGGGCTCTGATTATCTCCTGGGATTAGAGGGCTTTGGGAGGGCTGAGGACAAGAGAGCAGCTTTTTTATTTCCTTGGAAAGCTCTAGCAGATCTTACCTTGTCTCCATCTGTTATGATGGGAGTTAGTGGGAGGGTCAGGGATCACACAAAAGTGTAAATTCCTAGAGACTCTTTGAGCGTAATTTTGACTAATGTCTGTGGACTCCACCCACCAAAATATTTACTGGAGCTGTGAAGAGTTTAGACATTGTGATGTTAGAAGCTAGCCTGGTGGGGGTGAACTTAACCTTTGGAAATAAATGAGCCTGGATTCTGGACTCAGACCTCTGCTCCAACCCCTTACTAGCCTGGGGCATATCAAGTCTGAATTTCCTAAAATTCATTTCTCTAAAATGGAGAGTGGGAAAAAACAAGCATCTAATTCATTGGTTTGGAGTGAGGCTTAATGGGGTAATGCATTTGGCACCTAAGTAGTATTCTGCTTGTTCTTTTTAAGCTTTACTCTATCCTTGCCCCGCCCTCTGGTGGACATGATGTTAAGCAGTAAGATAGATCAAGGGGGGACGCAGTGATTCATATGGGTGACCAGATGGCTTTCAGTTGGCTGTATTTATTGGTCTTGGATCTTCTTACCATCGTTTCAGACCCAGTTCTAAATGATTTATCAAAGAAGCAAACCAGATCCATCTGGAGCCAAAAGAGGTCCTTCTGTCTAGAACATTTGGGAGCTCTAGTGCCCTGAAGAGCAGCATACCTCCCAGGATGGATGAGAGTGAGGCAGTGCCTGCTTCCCCCCCACCCCCCTCAGGTTTGCAGAGTTGACATGTAGATTGAAGACTCCAAAATCCTGGGTCCTGCATGTTGTTGGAATTGAGTTTACAGGGGCCTGCCTCATGCTCAGCATTTATTCCTTCACTCTGCGTGAATAATGCTTCTATGAACGTTGATGAACTAATCTATTAATTCTTTTGATTTCACCCACTCCTAGTATATATCTATACTCTAAAATGATAATTCTATTTACTAAAAATACACTTGATGACAGATATTGACATAAACACTGAAAATACAAAAATATCACATTCCTGTCCTTCCAGAATTCCCAGTCTGGTGGGTTGGACAGACAAGGTCAGGTGTTAAAATTCAGATGTCCAGAGGGGCCCCTTAGTAACACCCAAGAGTAATATGGGGCCCGTGTAAGCAATACTGTTCTTAGAACTTGACTGAAAGAAAAACAACACTACAAGTATAGTGATGAGTGTCCCTTGACACCCTGCCACAGTGTGGGCGGAGACCATGGAGTTGTCAGAACGTACCTTCTGAAACAGCAGGGAACTCCTCTCCCTTGTTCATCAGTGATTCTGCACGACCTGGAACATCCTGGTCTATAGTAGGCATTTAGTAACTTTTGCCCTATATGTGAGCAGATGCTGGGAGCTCTGGGGAGCTGGAGAGTACAGGCAGTGTTTAAAGGGAGCAGCTGTGACTTAGCTCGAGATAACCTTGCCATGTAGAAATGTCGGTCCAGCGTCATCAGAGCTGACTTTTTCCCCCAAGAAAGTCAGAAACTCTTGGTTTGCAGGTGAAATCTCCAGGGCTTTATAGTATTGACACAATTAAAATGTGTAAGCCATTAGTGTGTTGACCACATAAATGCATCTGTAGGCCAAATGTGGCTTGCAAGGTCTTGTTTTTCAGGCTCTGGGCTAAAGCAAACTGTGGAGACACCCCTACACTGAACTACCCTCTACAGAGGTGAGAGTAAGTGCCAGACTGACATGGTCACTGTTTGCCACAGGCCCCGTGCCTGGGCCAAGCAAAGACCAACCATAAGAAAATGGGCCTTTCTGTAATATTTGTCTTTTGTTTTTATTTTGTCCCAATTTCCATGGCAAAAGGCACCAGAAAAGCATTCAAAAAGCAATTTTCTTATGATTTCAGGAAAAAGCTTCAGGTCAATGTGTCTCAGGCCCAGTGGGAGCTTACGCACCCCCAAAATGAAATCCACTAAGGCATGGGCGGCAAGGCCTGGGCAAATCCAAGTGCATTTTCTTAATACTCAGAAAGGAGGTGCTCCTTGGAGACTGTAGTCTCAGTGCCAGGACGGCAAGAAGTAAACCATCCAAATACAAGTTGGCCCTGCTTCCCAGAGCCCTTAGATACTGAGCCCCCACTGGCTGAGCGGCTCCAAGTATCGTGAAACCAAGTAGTGTGTGAAAAGCAGGCTGGTAATAGAATGTCAGTTGGCAGTACTTGGGCTGGCTGCCCTGTGGGAACTATATTTATACCAGTACCCACAACAAAAGTTCTGCAGTGACACGGAAGGAGATGACAAGCTGCCTGAAGTGCTTGAGAAAGGGGTGTCTGAGGTCACTGGTCCTCAGCTGGGTTCACAGGAAAGAGCATTTGTGCAACGCCCTGTCTGGCAATCAACCATCTGTGAGGAAGGTAAATTCAGAATGTGTGTCCAGCTTCCAGGTACAAGAGTGAAGTCAATGCAGTGCCAGTTTTCTTGTGTTTTGGAAGACTGATGCACTGCTGGGAATTCTCCTGAACACCATACTGTGCTAGTTTCAGACAGCCTGTGGTTTAGGGATTGGGGCATCCGGGGCTGATGGAGGTGATCAAACTTGCCTCTCTCTCATTGCCTGGAAAAGGGCAGCAAAGGAGGGGTCTACCATCAGTTTTTTTCAGTGAGTTTGCTAATGCTGCAGAGATCTTTGCATTCAGAGAGGCTGGAGTTAGGGACCTCGGGGATGGCTTCCCTGACTGCACAGTGAGCTTGGTAAGGATGGTCAACTCTGCAGCTGAAGTGTTGGTCCAAGATCCAGTGAGGGGCACGAGCCTGGCATTGATCCCTATCCCTGATACAGATTCTTGGGGCCTAATCCTGGATGCTCAGTAACTTCAAGCCTTTCTGCCTCGGAGACTCAGAATCCACATGCTACTTTCCATTCTTCCATGCATTGTACATAGTAGATATACAGCACTAAAAGAAAAGAGCAGTGTCTTGTGGTCACCATGTGCCATGCCCTGCGATTGGCATTTGTCTCATTTAATCTGCACAGCAGTCTTGGAAGTAGGTATTATTATCCCTATTTTTCAGAAGAGGAAGCAAAGTCTCACCGAGATTAAACAAGATTTCATTGTAGTGACAATGTTGAATTTTATCCACGCCCAGTAATCCTTTGTTTTCCAGAATACAGCTTACTGCAAAGAAAGACCCTTCCCCATGTGACTTAGATAAGAATCACAGATGCCCCCTTGTTTACCTATGACAAGGCCAGACACAGGCCCTCTAGATTCCCATTCTGCACTTCATAAGTTATTAGCTGAACCGTTTTGTCCCCCTCTGGTCAATTGGAACAACATGCTTGTTAACCAAACTTTGGTTAAGCTTCTCTCCCTCCCCCAGGTCCCTGAACCAGCTAACAGCCCTGCCTTAAGAATAGGCTGCACTTAGGGCAAAACCTTCTCTCCCCCACTGTCAGATCAAGCCACCTCTGCCCCTCCGTTCTGTTCATTCCACCTCAGTCACCCATTTCTTTAGCCTTGTGTACTTCTTCCTGTTAGAGAAGAGCCCTTTCTGCCTAACTGTTGAGAGGCTTGCTTGCAGATCTCCTGATTAGAGTTTTCTCCTTAGTGCAGTAGGGCCTCTTCCTATGGCGATAGTTCTCTACCCTCCCTCCCCTTGCAATCATCCCTTTGAATGAACTCTCCCCTTTCCTAGTCTGGAGCTGTTTTTCATTTGGCATGTATTAGGCACTTATTTTGGGGCTAGGCCCTGTACGAGCCACTTATTAGGCTTATTTACTTCTTAAAATAAAACCATGTGCTAGTTTCCTTACTGCCATCTCATTTCAGAGCCCAGTATGACCCATCTGGGATTTTAGAACCAACTCTGCCTGGCTTTTCTATTTCAATCCATCATGCCTGATGATAATTCACAATGTGTCTTCCCTTCCTGCTCAGTAGTCCCTCTGCCCTCAGAGGCCACCCACTAGTAAAGAAGGGGGAGGTGGGCATTGTTTAAAGGAAATAACTCCGATTCCCCAGAAGGGAGGTCTGGCATTTAAGTGGTTTTAGGCTCAGCAGGCCCCGTGGAGAAGTACATGCCCTTGGGTGTACTTCTCCAAGGGTTCATCTACCAGCTTGGTGCCTTTCTTCATTCCTCCAGCATCTGTGTGAGGTGGGGAACCATCTTACCCATTCAACAGATTTGGGGGGTGCCCAGGAAGCAGGAAGTTTCTGCCACTTGCCCCAGGCCAGTCCACAAACAAGAAGAGCTGGCCTGAGGCTCATCCCACAGGGTCTTTCTGCTACCTGTGTGGGGCTCTGCAAATGCTTCACCTGCTGCTAGCCAGGCACCTTTCCAAGTAAAACTGCAAGCCTTCTGAACGCTTCTGGTCTCCAGTGGTCAACTCAGCCAAGAGCCCAATAAGACAGTGCTGAGTCTCCAGGGGACGAGGAGGCAGGGTAGCTGTTAGAGAGTCTGGGCTTTGAGACCAAAAGCACTGGGCTTGATGCCTAGCTCTGTCACAACCATGTACTGAAGGGGAACTTGGACCAGGTGCTTGGCCTCTTTGAGTTGTATTTTCTTTCATCTCTAAACTGAATAGCACCACTGACCTCATGAAGGTTGACAAATGAAACATTTATGCAAAAGCCTGGAATACCATGCCAGGCAGAGAAAGAGCTCCTTTAGTTTTGCTTGCTTCTCAGGGTGGCCACACCGGGAAGTTGGGTTTCTACCTTATGTCTTCTCTTCCCTTGCATGACTCCATTCTCTTGGTTTCAGGGTCTACTCTCCATAATCTCCCTGGGGACTGGGGTTCTCATGGTTTTTTTTGGTTCTTCCTTTTGTGTAGGAAATTGATGATACACTCTAATTCAAAATAAAGTTACACAGATTTAATGAATTATGCCTCCATTTTGTGATTGCATTTTAAAAAAGCTACCCATAAAGGATATTGTCAAATAGGTTCACTTGCAGAAGGCAAATAAAATGGCCTTACAGTATTGGGGAGGGGGTGGTTGACAGCGCTGGGATTTCCTGAGGCCCTCAGCTTTCACATGGGATCCCACTTGCCTCCAAGATGCTGATCTTAGTCCCATCCAAGTAGCTCATTGAAATCTCACTTAAAGTGGAAATTTCTACAGCCCAGACCAGGGCTCACTTGCACTCCTGGCTTCACCGTCCTTTGACAGTTGCCTGAGCCCAAAGCCTCATCTCTTAAGCTTTGCTCTCAGTTAATTAAAAAACCAATTGCTTCTTGACTTTTTGATGCAGTCAGTCACATCCACTATCCTCTTTGCATTTCTACTGCCATGACCTTGAATTGGTTCCTTATCAATCTCATGCTACAATTATCGGAATGGGTCCTAACCACTCACCTTTCCAGATCAGATGCTGGTGTTTGGGATGGCATACACTCTATGATTTCTTCCAAGTGACACCTTAGACTCATTACTTAACTGCTCTGGGTCTCAGTTTCTTCTGTACGCGGGGAGAGTAATAGCACCTATATAAGGTCGTTGAGAGATTCAAATGTGGTCCTATAAAGAGTGAGGAACTGCTCCAGGCAGAAAGAGACTAGAGAGACATGACAACTAAAAGCATTATTCTGAACTGGATTGTTTTCCTCTAAGAATATTATTGGGACATCTAATGGAACATGAATGAAACTGAAGAACCAAGTGGTGGTAATAATCAATGTTAAGTTTCTGATTTTGATGATTATATTGTGGTTATGGGAGAGAATATCCTTTGTATAGGAAATTCCACACACATGAATTTGGAGATGATGGAGCTTTAAATCATCAATGTATTCTCAAATGATCCAGGAAAAAACTGTAATTGCAACTTTTCCATAAGTTTATGATTGTTTCCATATAAAAATTTATTTTAAAAATTTAAGAAGAAGAAAAGATCGAGGTCCTGTGTATAAGGCATATAGCTTCTAGTTGGGACTCAGAACATAGGAGCCTCTTTGCTTTTGCCTTCTCTTATCTGTCCTGGACATGGTGCCTTGGGATCTTTCTCATGCTCTACTTTTATTATGTCCCTTCCTTGCTTAGAGTCCATTCATGGCTTGCCACAATGCTTGAGCTCTTTAGGCTGGCTTTGAAGGTCCTCCATAATCGTTCCTCAACCTGCTCTTCTAGACTTTTCTCCTCCACATGCCTTGGACATCCCTGCTCATCTCCACCTTGATGTTTTTGTTCCTTTCAATCTGCCCTCCCAGAAAGCCATCTCCACTTGTCCTCCTTAATCAAAACCTTCCCTCCTCCAAAGCTATTCTCCAATGCCACATTTTCCAGAAAGTCTTCCAAACCTGGGTGACTGCTCCTTTGAAAAGTTCTAATGCTTTTAGCACCTGAACAGGCATTTAACTTTTGCTCTGGTCTATGGAACATTCACTTGTCACATGTTAGTCTCCTTTCTCTGACCTAATTTATAAGACTCCTTAATTCAGGGCCCAGAGTCTCTAAAAAGTAACCTCCATAAGGGTAGGATTTTGGTTTGTCTTGTTTACTGTTGAATCCAGAATCTGGAATCCTGGCACATAGCAGATGCTTAATGAATATTTGTTTATGGTTTTGATTAAATGTCATATACTTCATTGCATATCCCATAATGTGGAACATAGTGCTCTGCAGATGGGTGCTCAGAAAATGTGTGTTAAATAAATTAAGGTATGAATGGATGGATTGGAATGACCAGGGTGAGCATACCCGGTCATCAATGGATAGTCTAGTGTCTCTGCTGCAGGTAGGCAAGAAGAATAAGTCGACAGTAACCACACTTATTTGGTAGCAATAGAATATTGACTATAAAGTTTTTGGAGGAGGGTCATTAGAATTCGTGGCTGAGGACAGCAGTCCTCATGGCAGTATTGATGGCTTCTCACATACTCTCCCTGGCATTTATTTAGAAGTCGTTTGTACATGATTAGTTTCCTGTCCTTGAACAGACATCATTCTGGCCTTAGTGGTGACTTGTTTGATGAGACATTCATCCAACAGGACCGTGGGAGGTGAAAGGATGAGCAGGCAAGCCTTTTGGGTCTATCAGGTTCCTCCAGGGCCAAGTTCAAGATAAAAGACCTTTCAAACCAGAATCTGACAGCCAGCTCTGGCAAGTTGTCAAAAAGGCTTCTCAGTGGAAAATGGAAGCCTGGTTCAATGCAAGTGGATTAAAGGGACAGGAACTTGTATTTGTTGAACACCTACCATTTGAGACATTGTGATAGGCCCTTCACATACCATCTCACAAAGACCTTATTAACCAAAAACGAATTGAGGGCCATTTGGCCCCTGAACCCAGGCCTTTTGTCTGTATTTGCTGTCTCCACCTCTCCATCCCCCAGTATCTCTTCTATCCACTCCAGTCAAGGTTTTGTCCCATCACTCTCTTGAACAGTTTTTTTTTTTTTTTTTATCAAGGTCACCCATGACATAACTTGCCAGAGCTAATAGATAATTCTCCTCCTTCATGCAACTCTACTTCTCAGAAGCATTGGACCAACTGACAACTCCTTCCTTGAAACTCTTTCTTTGTGTTTCTATGAAAGTCACCTGGCTCTGTCCCTACCACACTGGATACTCCTCAGTTTTCTTTGTTGGATCCTCTCTTTCTATCTAAATTCTATGTGCTGGAACACCCCTTGGCCCTCCTCTCTGGTTACATTCTTTCCCAGGAAATTTTATCTATTCTCAAGTTTAGTTCTTCTGCCCAGATGTTTCTCTTGAGCTTTAGACTTCTGTATTCCATTGCCTACTTGACATTTCTGCTTGGATGTTGAATGGATGTCCCAAATTCAGCACGGCCAAAGCAGAAGTATTGATTTTCCAGCCTTACATCTGATACCTCTTGAAGTTTACTGAATACCCATCAGTAAATGGACATTATCATCCATCCTATTTCTCAGGACCAAAACCCAAGAGCTATCTTTAATTCCTCTCTTTCTCATAAGCCACAGCCAGTCTATCAGTAAGTCCTCTTGGCTCTATCTCCCTAGCTGAACAGTCCTCTATTTACCTTGCTGCACCCTAGTCCAAGCCACCATCACCCCTCACCTGGACTACTGCCCTAGTCTCCTAACTGCTCTTCCTCCCTAACTATTCCCCATTCCAGTCCATCTTCCACGTGTAGATAGGTTATTCCCATGTGTAGCCATGCTTCTCCCCTTGTTTAAAAACTGCTAATGGCTTTCTGTTGAAACTAGAATAAAATGCACACTTTGTATTATTTTATGGCCTTACATGGTCTGAAGTCTCCCGCCTCTTCTGCCCATCGCCTGTTTTCCCTTCCTCCCTCCCTCTGCTCTAGCCATGCTTACCTTCTTTCTGTCCTTTTCACACAGGAAGCTCTTATTGTCTCACTTGCTGTACTTTCAGCTCGCCATACCTTTCCTGAAAATCTTCAAATTACTCTCTCCTTCTCATTCAGGCCTCATTGTAATTTCACCTCTCTAGAGAAACTTCCCTGACTATCTGAGTTAAAGCACCTCCCCAATCATTCTTTGTTACATTATCCTATTCTATAAAGAATAGGATGAAGTTATCTTACTTACTGATTTCTTTAAAAGTTTCTGGCCTGTCTTCCTCAATGATGATGTAAGCTCCTTGAGTGCAGAAGCTCTGCCTTGTATGTAGCAAGGTTCAACATACAAAGAGTTGTTCAATAGCTATATGCTGATGAACTGACATACAGCTTGGCTATGTCTCACTTACTGGTACCCACACCTGTTTTTGTTTAGCTCTACTCTCCCCAGGTAAAATTTTAATACTAACTTGAGCCCAATAGGGAACAATAGATAATTAGAAAAGTGTTTGATCAGCTTTTGCCCACTTTGCTCCCTCGTGTCTCTTTCCCTTCTCTTCATTCAGTTCAGAGCCAAGCATTACAGACTTATAGAATCCTGGACATGGAAATGGTTTGAATGTATAGTGCCTGGCCAGAGTGGATGTATACCAATTCATTCATTCATTCATTCATTCAACTATATTTACTGAGCATCTACAATGTGCCAAGAATGGTGTTGGCCATAAGGCAATAAGCAAGACAGATAGAGTTCCTGAACTTGTGGAACTTATAAATCAGCTTAATCTTATTTCTCCAGCCTGAAACAGAGCTCTTGCTTTGCTTAAAGGCTTCAGTTTCTCTCAGCATCTTGTTCTCCTGGCACATGAAGTCAGACTAGGTGCTGGCTGATGTCCTTTCCTTCCACAGCTGGTCACTGTGCTCTTGCTGGCTTGTTCCCACTGTGCTTGATTTTGAGGGAAGTCGTTCTCCAGTGTAAGTCATGGTGCCCAGACCAGTGACAAGTGAGCTCCCAGCCAGGGCCCTTCATCTCTTTTGGAGAAGCAGTTAAGCCTGATCCTATTGACCAGACTCCTTCTCTCCATAGGCATCACCCCTAACAGAGCTCCATTTTCTTAGTAGTCAGCTGGGTAGATTTCAAGGGTCAGGAATGTTCTAGAACCGAATGTGTTCTGGAGGCCCCTGGTGAATGGCGCCTTTCCTATAGAGGAGGCTTCTTGGCTCTAAGTACTTCAAACCACCTGAAGAATAGTCTGTTGAATTTGTATAGACCTTATCCTCACTCAGAAAGCAACTTTTATCAGATGTCCTCAGTTTAAGATACTTGGTAATATACTTTATTTTGTGTAGTGTGGGGTCTTAATGCCACTGTACTTGTAAGAGGAAAAGATCATTTTATTCTCTGTATAAACACTTAGCTGTATAAAACTAAGCTCTAAAATTTAAAAAAAGCAAATGCATCCTCAAGACTCAACAGGTCTCAGCTCTCCAGTAGTGAGCACACTGCTTGTTCTGCTGCTGTTGTGAACATAATGACAGTGTGTGTGTCTCTGTGTCTCGCAGTGGTGCTGCAAACGTGGTGCGTGCTAGTTCAATGCCGCCCTCCCACTTTCCTTTCAGGATGTGTTCCTCTCCCCCTTCCTGGTGGATGTGCTTTGGTGTTCTCTTCGCAAGGCTTTGAAATCTCCTCTTTGCATTCAGATAAGTTTTCAGGTCTCTTCCCCCTGTCTCCCGCCTCCCCCTTAACATAGCTTCTTTCCTTGGGAAAGAACTGTAGATACTTGCATTGCTTTTGTTCCCTACTGTTAATTGCTTGTTTTGTCCCCTCCCTTTGACCAAACAATGGTCATGCTTCAGGATCTTGTTTGGTGAACATGCTGGTTTTCCTTACTCTGTTATTTATTAAAAAATAATTTATCAAAAGGATATTTTTAAAAGGCTAGTCTGCCTTGAAACTTGTTTACCTTGAAATTGCCAGAATATCAGTGTTTGAAAAGTATTGAAACAAAAACATGTATCATCTCTGTACTGCTCTGTACTAAAGCACTCAAGTCGAATAAATAAATAAATCAGCACCACCCTCCCCCCCCAATGTCCAGGAGACAAATAAGAGGATGGATGGCTACTGATCCTCTGTAGCATGTTCTCAGAGAAGATGATGGGATTTGTCCAGATGTTCCAGAGCAGGACTGGAGCTGGACTGCTGTGGTGCTGCCCTGCTGTGGCGAGACGACCGTGCCTGTGAAGCCATATTACATCTGTGCCCAGCTGGTTCCCTCTAAGGCACACAGCACTGAGAGTTTCTGCCAACTCTAAAGCCATCCAATCAAAGATCAGAACTTCCCAGGAATGGTTATAATTTCTTGGTGGGGAGTTTAATTCTGTGGCGATGGGGCAAAGTTCTGTGGAACGAATATCATGTCAGTGCTATTTAATAATATGGTAACCACTGACCATTTAATTACACGGTAATTGTCACTTAGTGGCTGGGTAATTGCATAGTAAGTACCATCTAATTTCAGGGTAAAGGGTAAATACATGATTATTTCAGGCTCCTTAGGCACAGTATAGGTCACCCAGGAATTAGGTTTGGATTGACTAAGTATAAATTACCTAGAAATCTGTTCTTGGGTGATTACTCCTGTCATGTTCCCTGACAAAACCTCTTACAGTTACCATACAATTAAAGAGAGATTTCAAGATTTTGGGCCTCAGGAACTTAAAGGGACACTGCTTCATTGTATAATCAACTGTTGCCTGGTGTGTAAGACATACTGCTTGGTTAGGAAGGAAATGGATAGACAAGAGCTTAAAATTCTACTTTTTTCTATCTGGCAACAGAGTTTTCTTCATTTGATGGGCAGTTAAATGCCTGGTGCTGAAACTTAGTCTGAATGACATTTACAAGATGTGAATCCCATGTCTGTTCCCGTTGCCCCTTGTCAAGAGCCCTGGCTAGAAAGAGGGATGGTCTCTGTAGTGGGCTAAATGGTCGACCCCCGAAAGATAGTCCTGGTCTTACTCTAAAGCACCTGTGAAGTTGACCTTATTTGGAAAAAGGATCTTTGCAGATGTAATTAATTGAGGATCTTGAGCTGAGATCATCCCAGATTATCTGAGTGGGCCCTAAAGCTGATCACAAGTATCCTTATAAGAGGCAGAAGAGGAAGGGACCATGTGGCCATGGAGGCAGAAATTGGGGGTGATGTAACCACATGCCAAGGAATGCCCAGAGCCACCGGAAGCTGGAAGAGGCAAGGAATGGAATCTCCCTGAGAGCCTCTGGAGGGAACTCTTTGGGATTTCTGATTTTGTATTTCTGGCCTCCAGAACTATGAGGAAATAAATTTGTTGTTTTAAGTAGTGCAGCTTATGGTACTTTGTTACAGCAGCAACAGGAAACTAATACAGTCTTTATGGGGCTATGTGGCAGATGGAGTTTCTGGCCTTGCCAGCACACTGTCCCTCCTGGTACCAGTTTGGCTGAAGCTGGAGAACAACCAGAGAGGAAAGCAAAGAAGTCTGAACAACTCAAGTCTCAAGTGGGGTAGGTGACAGCAGCCCTCAGCAGGCTGTAAAGCGGGCATGCCATGGATGTCAGAGATACCAAGCAGGAGGAGGACCTGCCAGTAGGTCCGTTTGAGGTCTGTTCCCTCATGTTTGTTGGGATGTCACAAGGGAAGGAAATTTACAAAAAAGTTTATTGTCCTTCACCATGAAAGAAATTTGTGGTCATTGTGGAAAAATACAAAATAGTTTTAAAAAATGCCCAAACTCCCAGGATCCAGATTTAATCACATTGGTATGTTTCCTTCTAATCGTCTCTTTCAGCCATAACAGTTGCTCAGCACAGTGAAAAGAATAGCAGTAAGGACTTTGGGGCCAGACAATGTCTTAGTTTCCAGGCTGCTATGACAAATATCACACGATCGGTTGGCTTAACAACAGAAATGTATTGGCTCATGGTTTCAGATGCTAGAAGGCTTGCTTCCTCTTGGGGTCAGTAGCGTTCTGGCTGCCAGCCAGACTTGGGGTTCCTTGGCTTTCCCATCACATGGCAACATCCTCTCCTTTCTCTTCTGGGCTCCTGCTGACTTTCAGCTCCTCTCATGGCTTTCTTTCACTATTTCTGAATTTCTTCTGCTTGTAAAGGACTCTGGTAATGAGATGAAGACTCATCCTCATCCAGTTGTGCCACAACCTAACTAAAACAACATCTTCAAGAGATCCTATTTATTATAATGGTCTCACACCCATAGGAACATAAACTAAGATCAAGAACTTATGTTTCTTGGGGTACATAATTCAGCCTAGTACAGACAGGCAAGGGTTTGAAACTTGGTTCTACCACTTAGTTGCTGAGTGACCTTGGACAAGTGGCTTAATTTTTCTGAGTCTTAATTTCCCGATCTTTTAGGTTGGGACAATAAAACCTACCCTATATGCTTGTGGTTTAATGAAACAATATATATAAAATGAGGAGCAGGGAGTTTGTGCTCAGTTAAGAGTAGTTATTTTTGTACTGAATGCATAGGACAGTGTAAAATAAGAATTTCCCATATTGTTATGTACTCTCGTTAGACATTTGTAAATGGCTGCATCATAAGCCATCAAATAGATGCTGCAGAGATGAAACTGATTTTGGCATCCCCATTGCCTCCCGCGTCCCTTAATTAGTTTACTGCTAATTACACAGCCCCTTTATCACCTCAGCTTGGAGCTTCATTGGCTGTCCCCTCCCCCTCACTCTGCTACCCTCTTTTCCCACCCTCTGCCACGAGCTCAGTTTTGGGAGCACAGAAATCAGCTACGCAGTATACACATCTTGGGTGCTCATGTTTAGACAAATACTTGGAGGCAGAGAATAAGGCCCCAAAATAACCCTTCCAAGATTGTGCCTAGCTTTATGATCCTACCGGAAGGAGCTATCCAGCCAATAAGAGGATTAACCAACAAAGGATTTAAAAGGCCCTCACTGAATAATAACACGAGCTCGTCTTTGGGTGGCTTCCTGAGTCCTCATTGCATTTAAGTGCTGCGTGTGAAGTCAGGTTTATTTTGATAGATTTTGAGTCATTTGTTCCTGTAGCCCCCCTCATTCTTGTAACAACACTCTCTGCTCAGTACAGGTGTGATTCTGCACCCAATTGAGCTGTGTAGAAGACGCCGTTTCCAAGGGCCAGTGGGAGCTGATCCCATGCGGGTTATCATTCAAGTCTTCTATTCCCTTATTGATCTTCAGTCTAGATGTTCTACCCTTTATTGAAAGTGGTGTACTAAAGTCTCCTAGTATTAATATAGAACTGTGTATGTCTCCCTTCAAATTTGTCAATATTTTCTTAATATATTTTGGAGCTCTACTGTTATGTGCATATATATTTATAATTGTTATGTCTTTTTATTGAATTGACCCCTTTATCAGTATATAATGCCCTTTTTTGTCCCTTGTAACAGTTTTTAACTTAAAGTCTATGTTATCTGATACTAGTTTAGCTATCTCAACTCTCTTTTGGTTATTATTTGCATGCTATATTTTTTCCATCCTTTCACTTTCAGCCTGTTTATGTCTTTGAATTTAAGGTGAGTCTTGTGAACAGGAGGTACTTCGGTTATGCTTATTTTTCCATTCTGCCAATGTCTTCCTTTTGACTGGGGAGTTTAATCCATTTACATTTAAAGAAATGATAATGCAGGAATTTCTTCTGCCATTTTGCTATTTAGTTTTTGTATGTCTTATACGTCTTTTGACCCTAAATTATTCTGTTAGTGTCTGCTATCCTATTTATTTGATTTTTTGTTTGGTACCATATTGAGTCCCTTCTCATTTCTTTCTAGATATATTTTTCATATATATATTTTTGTGATTACCATGAGGTTGAAATTTAACATCCTAAATCTATAACAATCAATTTTGATTTGATACTAACTTAACTTCAATAGCATACACATACACTGTTTCTATACTCTTTCATCCCCCCACCTTTTTTTGGTACCTCCTACAAATTGTCTTTGTACATTTTAAGTCCAAAACCATAGATATATCATAACTTTTTATGCAATTGCATTTTAGCACCTGTAAGAAGTACAGGTAAGAATGTAAGAAGTGGAGTTATATACCAAAAAATACAATGCAATAGTATTGGCATTTATAATTACCCAAATAGTTATCTTTACTGGAAGTCTTCATTTCTTTATGCTGCTTTGATCCACTGTCTAGTGCCCTTCCTTTTCAGTCTGTAAAACTCCCATTGCTCGTAGGGCAGGTTTAGTGGTGATGAACTCCTTCAGCTTTCGTTTATCTCGGGATGTCTTAATCTCTCCCTCATTTCGGAAAGAAAGTCTTGCCAGATATAAAATTCTTGGCTGGCAATTGTTTTGTTTCGGCACTTTAAGTATTTCAACTCACTGCTTCCTTGCCTCCGTGGTTTTTGATGAGAAATCAACACATAATGTAATTGAGTCTCCCTTTTACAGAACACCTTGCTTTTCTCCTACGGTTTCCAGAAAACCCTCTTTGTCCTTTGCACTTGACAGTTTGACCATCATGTGTCTGTATTTCTCTTCATGCTTACCCTGCTTGGTGTTCTCTGGGCTTCTTGGATGGGCATATTCACATCCTTTACTAAGCTTGGGAAGTTTTTTGTCATTATTTCTTTGAATATTCCTTCTGCTCCTTTCTCTCCTTTTTCTCCCTCTGAGACTCTCGTAATGTATATACTGGTCTGTTGGATGGTGTCACATAGGTCTCTTAAGCTATTTTTGCTTTTTCAAATTCTTGTTTCTTTGTAGTGCTCAGCCTGACTCATTTCAATTGTCTTGTCTTTGAGTTCACTGATTCTTCTGCCAGCCCAATCTGCTGCTGAAACCCTCCTGGGAATTTTTCATTTCAGTTATGTGGTTTTCAACCCCAGTAGTTCTGCTTGGTTCCTTTTACAATTTTCTCTCTCTTTATTGAGATTCTCATATTGTTCATTCATTGTCTTCCTGATACCCATAGTTCTTTCTCTCTGATTTCCTTCATCTCCTTGAGCATATCGGAGAACATTTTTTTAAAAGTCTTTGTCCACAGCCTGGTCTTCTTCGTTGACGGATTTTTATCTTCTTCCTTTGGATGGACCATCATTTTCTGTTTTTGTTTTTTTTTTTGTCTTGTAATCTTTTGTTGCACACTGTACTTTTTAATATGTTAAAATGTTAACTCCGGGACTTAATTCCAGAAATGTTTGTTTCTTGTTTCTTGGGTTCATATCCAGCTAGGTATATGCCTGAGATTTTCTTATGTGCCAGGAGCTAACAAAACCAAACAACCCAATGTACAAAAACACCTTTTGCAGTCTTTGCAAATTGGCTTTGTATTGGCCGGTGTTCTCCTTCAGTGTTCAGCCCTCCTATCAAGAAGGTCAGCCCAAGGCAAATGCAAACTCCCTGTCTTTTCTGAGCCTGTGTCTTGCCCTGGGCTTGTACTTGCTAGTGGCCTTAGGAATTCCCCTGTTACAGGAATTTGAATGCTCTCTCTACTCCCTAGAAAACAGACTTTCTCCCTTTCCTGGGTGCTCCACTGCAGGACTTAAAGCAGGTAAGTGTTTGCCCCAATTGTTTCTTACACTGCTTTCCCTGTCTAAGCTGCTTTTGCCTGGAGGGCAAATTCTGGGGGTTTTGGGGGTGGAGAGGGCGGGGGTCAGCCCAGAGGAGTTTTCCAGGTCAGTCTTTCCCAGCTGGAAGGAGAAGGGCCAGTGAGGACACCCAAGAGCTTCTCCTATGGCTCTTGAAGCTGTGTTTCTTGATTCAGCACTTGCCCAGTAAATGCAGTCTTTTAACTATTTTCCATAGTTTCGAGGAAGGCTTTTTAAGGCTCCTCTGCCACCTAGACAGGTTGGAGCAATGGCTGCCCTCAGAGCTGGGCACCCCAGAGAGCAGTGATCAATTATTGAATTGCACACCCCTGGGTCTTGGGGAACTAGGTTTTTATATCCCACCCTGGCACCAGCAAGCTGCACCAGGGGCTGGGGTTGAGGACCTTGCTGCTGCCTGCTGTGAGGCTGGGGGATGGGCGATGGTAGCTGCTGCCTGGAGACTGCAATTCACTTACTATTTATTGTGATTTACCAGCCTCATCCTGCCCATTTAATAGTTGTTCTGGTGGAGGAACTGATTTCTGGAGCTTCCTACTCCACCGTCTTCCCACAATCGCGGGTGTCTTGCACCATTTTTATAATGGATGGTTATGTAGTTTGATTTTTTTTCTAGGCTGGAGAGCCAGGCAAGAAATTGAGTTGCTTGAAATTTCAAGCTCCCCACCCTGAATGTTTTATAATGCTAAATAAAAGTTGTCTTTATTGCTTGCTGGAGAATATAAACAAGTGCCAGCCATCTTAGCGAAGAGGCATCATTTGATTTAATTGCAAATTAAAAACATAAACTACCTTAAACGTCTTCAAATCGATACAATAATTGCAGCTGGGCAATCGCGAGGCGTGCTCAGTTTCCACACCTTGCATACTAAAAGGAGCCAGTCACCAAGGGACTTGGCAAACCCTATTGAGTGGTGGGTGATTACAGGCAATTGCAGCAGCTGGCCTTTTTCTCTGAGAGTGGCACAGGCAGGCTGACTTCTTCATTGTCTGGGGCCATACAGCGGAAGGGGCTTTGTCCTTCAAAAGTGTGTAATAATTCTTTCTGTGTGTTGGGCTGGAGAAGTCCTGGCAAATTCATTGTCAGGGGAAGAAAGGGACACTTTGGGGCCTACTTGCAGTGCCTGATGTTGAGGGTTGATTCTCCAGAAACCCAGCAATTATTTCTTTACAAATCTGACATATTTTGACAGCCAAATTATGCCAGTGGAATGTGTCTGATTAATAGACCTCCAGTCAATTGTGCTTTGTTGAGCCATTCAGGTGGCACTGGCATGGAGCAGGTACTGGCAGCTGCATTCCAAGTGGCCTTTTATTGCCTTCAGGTGCTCAGTCTGATTCCAGGGTTGACTTGGGTTGAAGGTGGGTGAATTGAGTGATCCCTTTTGTCATGGAGGGCCCAGGGAAGGCCTGCAGTCCAAAATAAGCTTCCTCTATCATGCAGTCACAGTCGTGAAATAATTTCCCATAGACACGCATTGCTTTGAATGTCCGAAGTGCCCTGTTAAAATGAAGTTGCCCCTGGGAAGGATGAACAAATTAAACAATTAATTGCTATTAATATCACACTAAGTTGATTCAAGAGGAAACATCCTGTATGTCCCCTTTAGGCATTCATGAAATAATGCCTGAGAGTTCGCCTTGATTCATTTACCAAATTAAAATTAGCCAGTCACCCAGCAGGAGCCACAGGGACCTGGACGCCACGTAGGCGGAGGAGGAAGAGGCAGTGAAAGGGCAGGGATGGCATGGAGTCTTGGCTGTAGGGTCCTCTTTCTCTCTCCAGCCTTGTCCTCTCCAGCAGGTGCCAAGGTGTGTGCATCTTTGCCTGTGCATGTAGCCTGCAAGGCCTCTGTGCCCAGGAACTTCAGCCACACTGTGCCCAAGCGTGTGCTGGGCTTCTGCTCTGCTCCCTTTATCTCTCGCTCTGTTTCTTTCCTGTTCTCTCCTGGGGCCCCACCTCTGCTCTCAGCTCATGGGGCTATGCCAGCAACCACCCTTAAATAGCCTTTGCCATTTTCTCTTCTTGAAGGCCATATCCCACTTCTCTTATGCCCAGCTACAGTTAGAGTCTGACCCTGAAATGAAGAGATCCCTGACCACACACCATCAGCCTCCACACCTCCCTCTCCCAACCGGATCAAACTCTCCCTTTATTTCATCAGTAGTCTAAGAGGTGGAGCCAAACTGGCCACAAGCCTTTGAGACTTATTATTACTTAAACATTTTCACTTATTTATTGAGTAGCCAATTTGTGTATGTAGTACATAATTCAGAAGGCATATAGTGGGCAAACAGCGAAAAGTGTGACTTCCTTTGTCCTCTGTCCCCATTGACCAATTTCTTTTTTCTGAGGCAACCACTATTATTAATTTTAATAGTATCCTTCTGGAAATATTACATGCATTAATATTTATGTGTGTGTGCAGGCATACATTTGTGTGTATATGTACTTTCACTACTCCCCGCCATGGTAGTTATAAAACAACATTATTCTGAACCTTGCTCTTTCACTTAAAATTATACCTTGCGGACTGTTCCATAGCAGTACACAGAGTGCTGCCTCATTATTTTTATGACTGTATAGTATTCTATTACATGGATGTACCATAAAGTATAGGCTATTTTCAATCTGTTGCTTGATAAACAATGCTGCCATGAATATCCTTTTTATACATCATTTGGCACAAAGACCAAATGTTTAGGCTAAATGCCCAGAAGTGGAATTATTGTCCAAAGGCATAAGCATTTAAAATTCTGATTGATGTATTGCCAAATTGCCCACCGAACCTTATGATTTTTTTTTTATGCTGTGTGCACCAAGTCCATCCCACCCATGACCAGGTTCACATCTGGGTCAATTCCCCCCAAACTGTTTCCTGACTCTCTTTCCTTTTTGGCCATGATTGCATTATGCCTCATGCTGGTACCTGAGTAGGGGGCAAAAGGCCCCAAAGAGAGGGATCTGGAGGGGAAATGGAAGGGCATGGAGGGGGAGGAAAGAGGGAACTAGTGTGCACTGGACATCAGTGGGGAGCAAGAGGCTTTCTCCTGCATCTCACCTGAGTTGTCACAGCAGCCATACAGAGAAGGCCAGAATCCTGCTTCCCTGCTTCCTTCAGCTGACAAAACAGAAGCTCACATGGCTCATTACCTTTACCAAAGTCACATAGCTCGTGAGTATCAAAGCCAGACCCTCTGAACTGAAACCCCAACTCGCTCAACTCTCTATTTGATGTCACCGAATGACAGATGACCGATGACAGAACTTCAGTCCACTCACAGGTGCAGGCATCCTTACAACTGTGCCCTGGGGTCCGCAACGGCTCTGGAGTGGGCTAAGAAATGGAAAGCTGAGGTCTGGGTCCTGGGCCTTTGGGCACGTATCAGCCTCAAGGCAGGCACATGCCATGTGGGAAGCTGCGCTGCTTCACAGTACCTCGTGGTCAGGACAGGACTCTCTAAGCAAATCCACCTGCTACGTGGCAACACCAGGATTATGGAGCCTAATCCAGGCATTGCTCATGTGACGTGAAAGGATCGATTCTCTGGAGTCCAGCGCCTGTCCAGGAACGAGAGCCTGTGCCCTTTGCAAACAGGCTTCCAGGAGACTGGCAAGAATGCTTTGTTGCTGTTTACAAGATTTCCAGCGGGGAGAAAACCACCACTGAGTTTCCCCTGTTTCCGCGGCAACCGGAAGGCTGTGGTCTGAATTTTGAAGGTCTCCCCACACGGAGGGCTCGGCATAGCCTCACCCCATACGGCCCTGCAGGCACCGAGCGGAGGTGGGACCACAGACTCTGGAGAGGTTCTCGAAGGAGGGAAGGACAGGACTGAGAGAGAAGGCCAAAGAAACTGCCTTCCAAGGCCCTCCTACTGATTTCAGCCGGCTTTTAGCTTATTAGCATGCCAGAGACCGCCCCCAGCATTTGAAGGAAGAGACACGGCGATGGCGTGACTCGGAGGAAGGCAGCCTCGTGAAGGATCTCCTCGGGGTTCATCTAGAGTGGTGTTTGTAAGGCAATCCATTGGGGTGCAAAGAGAAAATAACAGCACTTCTAATTGTATTTGTCCTATCTCTTACCTTTAAATTTCTACTTCTGAATACACTTTATAATATTCATAATCTATTAATAAATCTGTACATGTAGAAAATAAACACACAAATGATATGTTGGAGGGCATACCCAATTTTTGAGAACTAATCAGTTCTCAAAATTTGGTGATACTGTTTTAGAAGACCAAGCCATCAACCCACAGCCTGACGTTTGGGGCCCTTTTTCCCCCATTCCACCTCTCTCTTCTCCATTCTGTCTACTGTACCTAAAATTTAGCCTGTGGCTTTAGATTCATGCCATGGTCCATTGGCCCTGAATGTTATGCATACGTGTGCCTAGTATAAAGCCTGGCTTTAGAAGGTATGAATCATGCCTCTGCCACTTACTGGCCATGGGACCTATGGAAAGTTACCTGTTCATATCTCTGAGCCTCCTCCGTCTTCTAATCTGTAAAATGGGAATAAAAACCTCTGTCTTACAGTGTTGTTAGGAGGCTTAAGTGAGATACTGTATAAAGGGCTTCCTGTGACCTAGTAGGGGCTCAATAAATGTCTGTTATTATTGTCATTATCCTCATGGTTATTTATCTGATCCTTAACTGCAAATTCTATTTTTCTTCAAGCGCCAGCTCTAGGATACTTCTCCTGAATTTTGTACTCTCTGTTTTAAACCTCCGCTCAACTTGGAAAACAGTTGTCTGCACAACTAACTCAGCACTTACTTGCACATTGCTTTATGTTGTTAATCAAATCTGTTTGCATCATTGCTCTCCACTGCAGGGGGGTTCAGTCTCTGGGAGAGGGACCTTTAGCGCATGCCTGGCTTGTGGGGTTGTTGATGGTTCTCAGGTGCAGAGGGTGAGTTAATCCTTCTCCCCAGTTAGCAGCCCATCCCCACCTTTGGTCCTCCTAACACCTTTCTCTTGTCTTACTTTACTTTCCCCTTCAGCCCTATTCCCCCTGCTACCATCCCCACAGGATTGAATGTCCTTAAAGATGCTTCAATCTTTGTAAAATATGTCCTGTTGTTTTGTTAATTTATGTGATTTCGTTAGTTTTTGGTAATTTACATAAAATAGTATGATGCTAAAAGAACTTATTTTGCTTCTTACTTTTTTT
>JAQZBX010022861.1:0-31256 GCA_029593785.1 Cabassous unicinctus | reverse complement strand
CCTTTTTTTGTTTTGTTTTGCTAAGAAATGCATTAGTACATTACTGCAGTTCAGAGGAAATATGAACTTTGAATAGCCTTAATTTGCTTGGCCCTGTAGCTGGCTAGAAGACTAAAATGCCTTTATTACACCTTTGATGACGAATAGGTCCAATTAATTGTTATATGGGGATAGAGCTAGATCACTGAAATGGTTCTTTAATTTTTTTTCTTCAGATTCTACTAATAGAAAGCATCTATGCAATGCAAATAAAAACATATTTCATGGCTTTTCTGAGAAAAAAACCTGAACAGATTTTCACTCATATAATAGCATTAATTATAGCTGGTTTACATAATTGTGTTCTACTCTAAGAAATATAACAGAAATAGTCTATGGCCCTTTAGGTAACATTCACATTGAGACTTTCTCCTCATTTTTAAAAATGTTTATACTTCTCATTCCTACACTTCTATAGTCAAAACTGAAAAATATTTTATGACCTTTTCTCTGTTTTCTTTTCTACACTTTAATTTTTTTTACAACTTATAACCATACTTTTTCCCCTCAATGACCAGAGCTAAACACTTAAGGTAGTCCGTTCAACCAAAATAAGTAATTTCAGTTTTTAATTATGCAAATGCTTTCAGGAAATTGATATGAACTCATTCTGTATTAATAGATATATACTGAATTTTTATTGATAGCACAATTTACTATTTTATCACTACAACAGCCCTAGGAATGGTGTGGATGAGGCAGGGAGAAAATGACACATACAAATACTCTGAGCTTATTTTATAACAAGACTGGATATAAAAGCAGGTGATTTGCTGATATACGTATGGATATACTAAGTCTGTCTCAGCTACAGAAACTAACATGTAATATTCTAATAAGAAAAAGTAACAGTGAAAGTAGAATACCGTAATAAAAATTTTGCTATATTATTTTCAAAGATAAATTACATGTTCATTTCGACCCAGTTTGATTGGCTTTAGACTCTCAAGTATTGCTGTTAATCTCTAACAAACTGCTCATGGTATATGAATGATTTAACTAGAAGTAGAATGTATGTTTCATCTTAATTCAAAACAAATATTGTAAAAATTGTTGAATTCTCTACAGTTTTGATTTGTCTCTGGAAGCTATTTTTAAAATGATTTCTCATTGGTAATTATCCAGACTAAGAAACATATTTCCTTTTGTTTTGGGGATGTTATTCTAGTGAGGTTGCCCAAAACCTGATAATATTGGAGATTTAAATATTTATACTTTGGAGCCAAATTTTGGCTTTGCAGAAAACTTTAAATAAAAGTGAGAAGGAAAAACAATAGCTTATGTTCAGGATAGCATTCATGAATAGGAAAATCTATCAAACAGCCACAGATTACAATTATTTCTGGTATTTTGTAGCTAATGCACAAAACTATATCATAAAACTTGTAGTCCTAGAAGAAGACACAAAGAGATCTAGTCTATAAAAATATAATTTATGAACTAGAAATTATATTATATTGACAATATTATGAAATATGGATACTATAAAGATCAGCATACTTGTGAAGAAGGTAAAGAATTTGAAAACCATTATTATAATCTCAATTGTATTAGGGAAAGGAAAAAATAGTCTAGACAGGATTGAAAATAATGCAAGGGGAATCTTTTTTTTTTTTATATATATATACTCCAATATGCCATATACCTAATCTCATTTAAACCTTTTATAAACCTTACCAACCAAGTCAAAACAGAACAAAACAAAACATAAAGTCAGTGAATATAAGTAATTGTATTCATTTTATAACACCCTATTTTCTTCATAGTACTTAATTTCATTACCATCAATAATTAAGTCATAAGAGTTACTTAATTGTTTTTCTCTAAGTGTATCCCTGTGTTTGTTCTTCATAATATATCTGTTGTATAAATGAATGTGTCATTTTAGAGAATGGATCACAAGTAAATAGAAATACATGGTTGAGATTTTAGCATGGTTTAATAGCATAAGGTTTCTTCTCAAAAAAAAAAAGATTGTTCAAATCCAAGTATCTTAAACTTGTCTTCTATTTTTATTTCAATTTATTCCATGTATGAATTCATTTCCCCTTGTATTACTTTCCTTTGGCTGCTGTACCACATTACCATAAACTCAATGGCTTAAAACAACAGAAATCTATTCTCTCACACTTCTGGAGCAATAAAATATCAACAGAGGCACTGTGGGAAGTCTCATTCTTTGCTTTTCTAGATGCTGCTTGTTGTGGACATTCCCTTGTGTTCCTTGGCTTGTGGCTGCATCACTCCAGTCTCTACCTCTATCTTCACATTGTTTTCTCCTCTGTGTGTGTGTGTGTGTGTGTGTGCACCTGTGTCAAATTTCCCTCTGCCTCCCTCTTATAGGACACCTGTGATTAGATTCAGGGTCCACCTGTTACCTGATGGCTCTGGGTTCTGGGCTTCTAGGTTCTTAGTTATGCGACATAAAAAAAATTAAGGCTATGCCATAGTTTAGGCAAGGGAGTAAAGAAATTATTAAGAAATAAGAAAAAGAGAAAAGTACTTAGCCTGAGGCATGGACTGTGGGCATGCTGCAGAATGAGATGCATTTATGGGACCCCAGGTCAGAGCTTTTAAAGTCTTTCCTCCTCCCCTTCATAATGGTGGGGTAGGGCCCCAGCTGTTTGCTGTTCTGATTGGTTGCCCCACCTGTTATTTCTCAGGGGACCAATGATGAAGCCTTTTGAGGGTATCCAGGGCTTTTTCCCTTGACCCAATGGGATCTCATGGGTCAAACAGGAACTTGTTTTTCCAGACAGGATCTCGTGGCTGGGATCTCTCAGGGTCTTTCCGGCAGCCTTCTTTTCAGGAAGTTTCTGGGTTGGGTCTCCGGCCGTGTTGTATGTTGATCCTGTTGCCTGCAGGGCCAGACACCTTCCCACTCTCACTATACTAACGTACCTCACACCCACATAATCCAGGATAATCTCCTCACATCAAGCTCCTTAAATTAATCAATCTGCAAAGACCCTTTTTCCTTGGAAACAACAATTCCAGATTCCAGAGATAAGGTCTTGTTATCTTTGGGTGACTGTTATTCAGTCCACTACACTTCCCTACATAACTCATCATTAAGTATTTTGAGTATTTTCAATTTTCAAATCTGGGTTAAGCTTACAAACAAATATAAACTATAATTCCCAAAGATAAGTCTGCACTTTGGCCATGCAGAAAATTAAACTGAAGTAAATTCATTTCAGTTTTAAAGGATTAAGAAATAAAATTTGGAAAATTATGTATGTGTTTGCACTTGGTTAAAATTCAGTATAAGATTTCATATTTTCCCCTACTAAATAGGGATATCTTCTAAAATGGTTAAAAGTTTGGTAATTATTTTTCATGACCTCCTTTAATCACACACCTTCTCAAATGTCTCATATAGTTTCTCACTTGCGAAACAATTTTCATTTCTAACTTATTTATTAATCTTACAAGGAATAAAAAGCATAAAAGAAAACTGACTAGAAAAAATGCTTGACCTATATATTAGCTGAATAATCAAAATGGAAAGAAAAATTAGGAACTCCCCAAATATATCTTATTTGAAAAATAGAATAAATTATGTTTGCTCTTTATGAAATATGAGAGATAATTTAAGAAACAAGGATATTTGCTGGTTTACAAAAATGATATAAAATACTGGTGTCAATAATCTCATTGAGGTTTCCATAAAATGAACTTTTGTTTTAGAAGAGTTTAGTGTCCATTATCAGTCAACTGCCATTGTGGGAATTTGAAGGTACCATCTGCCTGGGTCTGTGAGAAAGCTGGCTTGGTGTGAAGCCAAGTTCCATGACAGAAGTCCAAAACCCAGGGACTACTATGTTGTGAGGAAGTCTGAGGGAGCCATGGAGAAAAGCCATGTTGAAAGAAAGGCATAACTAGCTATCAATATATCCAGGTATCCCAGCTCAGGTATCAGATAGATGAATGAAAGAGCTGTCAGATGATTCCATTGCAGCCTATTACCCTACTGTCACCTCACAAGAGATTCAGGTGAGAACCACGAGCTGAGCCCAGTCAACCCCAGAATTTTAAGAGATCATAATAAGTTGTTATTTCAAGTTACTGAGCTTTTGGGTAGTTTGTTACATGGCATTTGATAATTACAACATACTTCTTTTCATAGATGAAGTTGTGGCTCAGAGAATTTAAGTAAATTGCTGAAGGACATGGAAACAATTAAGAGATAAATATAGGATTCAAACTGAATTTTTTTTTTCATTCCAATGAATATTCACCCCCACACACACACCATTCCATACTACTTTCTTTAGCTGACTCACTTTTGCTGTTTCCTTTCTTTCCTCACTGTTGGCATCCTATTGTGCTCTTATCACCACTTAAACTAGTTTATCTCTAATCTTCTTTCCCCTCCTCTTTTTCCTTCCTTCTTCCACTTCTCTTTCTCTTTTCCTCCTTCTCCTCCTTCTCCTTCTTCACAAAGTAGCTTATATTTGGTAAGTCTAAAGTATATGCTAAACACATATGTGACAAGAATTTTTATCCATTATCTCATTAAATATTCTCCTAAAGCATTATTTGATATCCTACACAAATTGTTACCACTAGACAGTGGATTTAATGAACCAAATTTTGCTTAAAAATTTCCCTTTCTTATTAGATAGAAGCCATACTTTTCATGCAAGTTTTATTTTAGAAGATGAAGTTGAATTCAGGGAATTTCATATGATGGTAAATGCTATGAAATAAATGGTGTGATGTGACAGAGTATATTATTATGCCCAGGGTGTAGTGTGATCAGAGACTACTTTGGATATAGTAGTCAAATATGGCTTCTATGAAAAGATGACAATTAGCCTGAGACCTGAAAGAAAGATATGAGCTAACCAAAAGAAGATTAAAGAGAAGAATGTTCCAAGCAATGCCTATAACAAATAAAAAGATCCTGAGTTTGAAAGTAGCTTGAATGGAAGGTCCATTTGCCTGGACTATCATGAGAAAGGAAAAAGCATGAAAAGAAATGATGATGGAGAGATTTTCAGGAGCAGACTCAAGTAGAACATTGTATGCAGTGATAAGGGATTTGACTTTTAATTATAGTATATTAGAAAGGCAATGAAGTTATTGAATCAAGGTGTTCCTGTGATCTGACTCTGTGTGTGTACAATATGTCTTATATCTGTTATTTAGGAGGGCAAATGCAGAAGTAGGGGATGAGTTAAAAGGTTACTCTTGCATCAAATGGTAGTGAAGATAGAGGACATGAATATAGGATCAACAGGTTATTCTGAGCGATTGAATCTAAGAAATGAGGAAAAGGGAGAAATCAAGGAAAGCCTCCAGCATTTTCCACAAGCAGTGGTGGAGGGTGGGTTCCTTTTACAGTACTTAGATTGGGAGCCTGGAGGAGGAAACGTTTGTGAAGAGCACTGTTTTGGTTATGTCAAGTCTAACGTGCCTATTAAAAGCTAATCTAGGGAAGTGGATGTGGCTGAAGCTATTGAGCTCTCACCTACCACATGGGAGGTCCTGGGTTCAGTTCCCATGCCTCCTGGAGAAGACGAGCAAGACAGCTAGCAGGTGCAATGGGCTACACAGCGAACTGATGCAACAAGATGATGCAACAAGGAGACACAAAGAGGAAACACAATGACAGACACAACAAAGCAGGGAGCAGAAGTGCCTCAAGCAACTGAGTGCCTCTTTCCCAGTTAGGAAGTCCCAGGTTCGGTTCCCTAAAGAGAAGATGAGCAGACACAGAGCACATACAGCGATGGGACACAGAGAGCAGATAGCGAGTGCAAACAACAAAGGGGAGGCGAATAAATAAATTTTTTAAAAATCTTTAAAAAAAAACACCTAATCTATCGTCCAAGTTGTTTAGGCAGTAGGTGTATGGACTACTAGGAGATGGATATGTGGGGAACATCAGCAAGTTGGGGGTATAGAAAATCACAGGACTGAGAAATCACTTTAAGTGAATGACAGAGAAGAGGGCCCAGGTATGAGTTCTATAATGTGAATGTTAAGGATTTGGATCATGAGGAGCCAGCCAAGGAAGAGCAAAAACAGGAAAAGTAAGGAAAGAAAACTTAGAAAGTATGTTGTCTCAAGTAACTTGTTCTCAGAATTTTCCTAGCTCTTTGAGTGTGTGTGTGTGTGCCTGCATGTGGATGGGTGTGCTCATGAAATGTTTTTGAAAGTTAGAATATGCTGACGGCCAAGAATGGTTAATTGGTTTTCACCACATGGAGGACTGATTCCTTTAAATTATCCTTTAAATCAATCTTTAAGTTTTTTTTTACTTTTAAAAAATTGATTTGTAATTTCAATTTTTATCATATGCATTCTTTTCTCTGTGGAAGGCCCTGAATGGAATGCCCTTGAGTCTCTTTTCTTATAGCTACTCAATAGTCAAGGCCAGGCTCATGTCTTACCTGTTTTAAAAGTACTGTGCATCCTGTCAGAAGATGCTACTCGACTCACCCACGCTTAGATCAACAATAAGGCCAGGACCAGACAGGCAGCTGATTGGGGCAATAATCTGCACAGGCTGTTCAAACATCACAGAAATAACTTGGACATATGGTTCCATTCAATTCACATTTTAACAAGAAACTCCTTAGATATAACTGGCAATACATTAATAGGTCCTTTCCATTAAAGTGAATAAAGGCTGCAAATGAAAAACAAATGCAATCCTCCTTCCCACTGTGGATCTATGGATTTTGATTCTTTCTTTTTTCTTGATTGTGAGGTGGAAGGTGCAATTGGAGAGTGGGCAGCAAACCCCAATCCATGAACCTGGTCAGTTAAGATAGAGAAGCCAATAAGGTGGGAACAAGGAATTTGTTTAATTAAATTTAAAAGGATTTTTGGTGTGCCTCATAGTTATATATTTTGGTTTTTAAATAGAGCATAATAATGCAGCTAACAAATATTACTTATACATAAAAAATGCATTTATATAATAATAAAGTATCAACTTACCTTTCTTAAATAAATATTGAAAGAATATCAGTTTGACTGGGTATATCATGGTTCACTAACTAAAGTGAGAACCTAAATTGGCTGGCCAAACCTCAGTGAAATAATTCAGTGGCATAGCCAAATGTCTAGCCGTGGCCCTGTTTGCTTGCATATCATTCACTTATCGGCACCTCTAAGATTATCACAGGTGTCCTTGATATTGTGTTGAAACTACTCTATTCCCAAACTTCGATTTTGAAAATTCTTTTGAAAACTTAACTTTTGTCTTGACTCTGATTAAACCTATGAATGGTGCTGAATTCCTCATCCTGCTGCTCTCCCTTGGCAGGTAGGCACAGACTCAAAATTTACCAAGTGCTTCCCTCTATGCCCTAGGTGATCGTGGCAACCAGACTAGCACTGGCCCCAAGCCACACCTGGTTGGGAAAAAAGTGTGTGTTTGTGTTGGGGTGTGTGGGTGGGGTGCAGTTAAACTGCATTAGCCTCAATGTTTGCTTCATGGGCTTAAACTTTTACAAATATTTAACTTACTTAACTGCCAATATAATTAACACAGTAATTAACGTGTCCCCATGTATTGTGTGTTTATGTTTCTATAATTAGATTACAAACCCACTGGGAACAAAAACAATAGCTTACATTTCACTTAATCCCTAGTGCATATTAATACAGTGCACTGTACATGGTTTGATGCTCCAAAAAAATTAACCTATGGTAAAAAATGAATTACAATTAGATATTTATATGCCTGTCTACTTCACGAGCTTAGGTAAGAACTGTATTGAATTAAACTTTATGTGCCCTCAACTGCATTCAGAGGTTTTGGAGCTAGTAAATAATGCATACTTATTGAACATAACTATCTACCTCACCTTGAAAATAAATAATACATCTATTTCTAGAGGCGGTAATTAGATATGCATATATATCTTATCACTGCATAATTTAATAATTTGTTATAATATTCCTTTTTACTTTCAATTGTATTTGCTTTGCCTTTCTTGCTAATTTTTAAATGACTTGAGAAAGGGTAAGAATCTTTAATTTGTCAGTCTTCATTACACTTACAGTACTGGTCTGCAGTGACAACACCCTATATGAGCAACTGATCAGCTGATAAACTGCCTGTCTCTACTTTTATCAAAGTAAATATGTTTCACAAGAACATAGTGCATATCAACCAAGAACCTAAGGCTGCATCTCAAAAATTTAACTAGTAAATTGATGCATTTTTAAAATATCTTTTTGTGATGTTGGGCACCTGTTTCATAGCATTATGTTTCTCTGTTTACTTGAACACTTGAAAGGTTATTAAATTTAAAAGAAATATTTCTGCAAAGTAAATCAATTAATCGTGTTTATTGGATAAATCAAGAATCACATTAAATTTGATTCTGCCAAACTTAAAGCACTAATACTCAGAAAAGCAAAAAATAATTTTACTTTGCTTCCATCACAGTGATGTAATAATTTTAGGGCATTTTACACATGGACAATTAAGAAATAGTGTTTGTTGAAAGATTAGAAGTAGAAATGAAAAAATAATGGACTTAGTTACAATCTAAAATGGAGATACTCTTTTCTCCATGGACATACCAGGTATCTTCAATATTTTAAAGTTTGTTATGATTTCCTATTTTTTACATAAATCACTTGTATTTTAATATAGGCATGAAATGGTTTCTCTTAGAGTGTTTCCTAACGTGAATGCTAGTATTTACCTGAAAGTCTCAGGGATTGTCACTGGGAAATGCTAGTAGATATTGGGATTGTATCGTTTCCTGAACAATGAGTCTGTAGGGAATGTTGTAATCCTACTCTCCTTCTCATAGTTCCTTTAGGAATGTTCCTGTGGATTAATTCTATCAAATAATACCTGAGTGGATGCCCATTTTCAGGCATTTAAGAGAAGTTTTCTCATTCTTTAGAAGGAGATATAGGAAAAGAGAAAGGCCAGAAAAAACTAGAGGCTCATTTGATATGTGGTACTGAATTTAGCTAACTTTTTAGTTACAGAAAATATAATCAAGCAGCACATAGATCTGTGTGCTCTCATTGAATCATTCTAGTTTCTCATAATTGTTATTTATATCACTATGATATTCACATCTATATTTATGGGGAGCATGTGTGCATCAACTCTGAAGAAATGTGAATCAACTCTGAGGAAATGTTAAGTGTTTTAATGGTCCCCTCTTTACTCCTTTAGTGAGGGAAATTCCAACTCTACACTTACGGAGACAGCCATGCTTATAGCATCCGATGCTGGGGAGAGATGAGAGTGACAGCAGTTCATTAGTCACATATACTCACAGCCCAGGAAACGAGGACACCCACATCATGCATGGCCAGATGGGGGCTGCACTCAGGAGCAGAGTGACAAATAACTAGGGCCTGTGGGAGTGAGGCTTTGTGGTGTCAAGAGAATGAGGTGTGCCCTGGTTCCCAGGGAAGGATGTGATTGACTTTTTTGAAGAATACCTCTGGCTGGCAGGGAACTAAATCCAGATACTCAGGGATTAACAAGACTGAACCTCATCTGTTTGATAAGTAGAGTCCTTGGGCTGGGAGGCCTTATCTACTGGAGTGGAATTGGGAGGAGAACTTTAAGTTAAGCCATTCAAGGTCCTCCTGAATTTACTGGAGGTCAAAGGAACACATAATATTAACTTTAGGCCTTATACCATGCTAATGAAGAATAAGAAGATGCAGGAATGATTATTTTTTAAGGTTTATATTCTAATATAAATGGAATTCAGTAAAAGTGCCTCAAATGCAACTTATGTCAGATGAAGAAAATATTTAAGAAAGTATGTAAAATCAGCTTCATGCATTTTTTAAAATTTATTCTTTCTTGCACCAAATATTTGTTAAGCCAATACTATGGTATGTGCTAGATACTGTTTAAAGTACATGAGATGATATAGCAGTGAACAAAACACAAAGATCAATGCTTTCATTGAGCAAGCAAGTTAAATAACAAATAATAAACATAAGATACAAGTAAAGTATTAGTATATTAGAAGGGGATAAATATTATGGGGAAAAAGAAAAATATAGAAAGTTTGAGGATGATCACGTATGCGGGAGGGGCAGGTACAATTAGTATTTTTGCAGAGCGATTAGTATAGTCTTCATTGAGAAGGTGACTTTTGAGCAAAAGGAAATGAAGGAGTTAATTATATGCATATCTTGGGGAATATTATTCCAGACAGATAGAAGAATCAATTCAAAGGTTCTAAGTGAAACATGCCTGGAGAATTTGTGAAAGATAAGCTGATTCAGCTGGAGCCGAATGATTTCATTTGGAGGCAAAGTATGATGAGGTCAGAGCAGTAACAGGCAAAAAGATCCAAGGGCCTTTTTGACCAACAGTAAGAAATTGGCTATTGCACAAAGTGGAACGGAATACCATCTCCAAGGTTTAAAGTAGAGGAGTGATATACTTGACTTCTGGTTAAAAGAACGTCTGACTGCTGTCTTAAAAATAGAATAGAGGGGGGAACGACTGAAGCAGTTAACATAGTTAAAAGGCTATTACAGTAATTCAGGCAAGAGATGCTAGCAGCTCAGAGGAGCATGCTTGTAGTGGAGGTGTTGAGAAAAGATTGGGTTCTGGATATATTTTGAAAGTGAGTTGGGCAGTATAAAAAAGGGACTTCGCTATAGATTGGATAGGGGGCTGTGAGAAGCATCAAGGAAGATCCCACTAAGTTTTTTACTTGAACGACTGGAATATGGATTACCATCAATTAACATAGGTAAAACAGTAGCTGGGTTAGGATGGAGAAGGAGGACAGGACTTGAGTTATATTTTGTTGTTGTTATTTTGATTTGTCTGTTAGACAAGTGGCCCTGTCAAGAATGCAGATGGATATGAGTCTAGAATTTTGAAACCAGATGTGCCTTGGTATTATACATTTAGAGGTTCTCATTATCTAGATGGTATTAAAAACCATAAAACTTAGATCCTCAAGGGAATCAGTGAGCTATAGAAGAGAAGAGTATATAGAACTAAGCCTTGGGAATAAAAGGAGAAAACAGGAAAGAAAAGTGGATAACAATGACCAGTGAAATATGAGGAAAATCAGGAAGGTATGGATTATTGGAAGCTGAGTGAAGAAAATGTTTGAGGCCAAGACAAATAATAAACTACCAAATATTGATGGCAGAACAAGCAAGAAGAGAACTGGGAGATGACCTCTGAGTTTAGCAATACGATGACCACTGGTAAACTTAAAAGGAGAGTTTTGGAGAAATAATGGGATTGCAACCTGAATAAAGTGTAGCTGCATGGCATATTTTTATTACCATCATATCTTTTATTAAATTAGTACAATGACTATAAAGATTTTGCAAGTCAAATTAATTAAACTTAAGCATATCATGTTGTTTGCACAGGGGTCTTGTCTTCTTAGCTTTAAATATAATCAGTAGAGATAGATTTCTATTTCAAATGGACTTTGTAATATTTCCTAAATAAAAGAGAAAAATGTTGATAACATATTTTCTAGTTGTCAGGATTGAATCACGTACCATACAAATGGCAGTTCCAAGTCTTAAATCTATGTTTCCTGTGAGTGTGAACCCATTTGTAAGTAACACCTTTAAAGATTAGTTAAGGTGTAGACTCAGTTGTGAATAGCATCTTCGGCAATCCTATTCAGATGAGGCCAAATGGAATTATGGTGAGTCTTAATCCATATGACTGGAGTTCCTAATAGCAAAGGACATTCAGATGCAGTCGGTCAGAAGAAACCACAAGCCAGTGGAGATCAGAGGAACAATCACAAGGAGAGAGAGAGGGATACACGATGGAGGACTGCTGAAATTCTACAGAATCCTAGAGAAAGCAAGCCTTGCCAATACCATGATGTACTTCAAGCCTCCAAAACCATGAGAAAATAAATTTCTGTGGTTTAAATCAACCCATTGTGTGGTATTTGCCACAGAATCCATGACAAACTAAAACACCAGTTATAGAGTTTGCATTTGCATTATGAGTTACAAGGGTACAAGGCTCACATTCTATCAAAGAATTTCCCTATGAACTTATGAGGTTCCCCAACCCCCTGACATTAAGGCCATTCCTTACATGTTCCAAAATATTATGACTATGCTTAAGCAAATTATTATTGAAAGCAGTAGTGATCAATACACCAACCCTAATATTCTCCACCATTACGTCAATCCTGATTACTTTGTGTGGGAAGTTTAGTAGGGTATGTGTGGAAACAAGACAAAGACAGACTTAGGAAAGGTGAGACAGGAAAAGAGAGATGCACTGCCAAAGTTGATTGGGGATATCTACAGTATCACATTTGTTGTAAGACAAAAACAAAAAACCAACAAACAAAAGCAATCATAATTTGAGTCAAACATAATCACTATTACCGCATATGTTTATGTAGAAAACTAATTACAACTAATGCATCCACGTAATCTTTTAATGTGCCATGCCAAAATACAAGAGTTATACATATTTAATAAATAGTTCCACTTCTGAACCTATAAAGTATGTTTAATGTCCTTCAATGCTACATAAAACAATTCATAAAAATCAAAGAAGTAAAACTGTTCTTAAGAGTGATGAATATAATTTATAATTTTAATTTCCTTTTTAAAATTGGGTTTACAGAGCAACCATGCATAAAATACAGGATTCACATACCCACTGACTATCAATACCTTGCATTGATGTGGAACATTTGTTATAACTTATGGTAGCACTTTATTATAATTGTACTATTTTTTCACAATAGTTATCTTTATTACAATTGATAGGAAGTTATTAAAATAGTACTATAAACTATGGTACATAGTTTACAATATGTGTATTTTCCCCATATACGATGATATTATTAATACGTTGGATTAATGATGTACATTTGTTATTATTCTTGAAATAACATTCTTATACTTGTATTAACTATAGTACATCATCTGCAATAGGGTTCATTGAGTTATACTGTACTATATTTTATCTTTTAATATTTATGACAGTAAAATATACACCTAAAGTTTCCCCTTTTAACCACATTAATCTGTATAATTCAGTGTGCTTAATTACACTCACATTAATGTGCTACCACCACTGCCAACCGTTTCTTTCTTTACAAACAACTGAAATTAAAATTATGTGCAAATTAAACATCAGCTTCAAAATATCTATGCCCAATCTATACACTGGTAACCTATATTTATAGATTCTAATTTCATGAGTTTGCTTATTCTAATTAGTTCATATCAGTGAGATCATACAATATTTGTCCTTTTAAGTCTGGCTTATTTCACTCAATATATTGTCCTCAAAGTTCATCCATAATGTGCTTTGCATCAAGACTTAGGCGGTCCTTTTTACAACTGAATAATATTCCATTGCATGTATATACCAGATTTTGTTTATCCATTCTTCAGTTGATGGACACTTGGGTTGCTCCCATCTTTTGGCAATTGTGAATATGCCACTATGAGCATCGATATGCAAATATCTGTTTGAGTCCCTGCTTTCAATTTTTCTGGGTATGTAGCTAGTAGCAGGATTGTGCTGGATCATATGGTAATTCTAATTTTAGTTTCCTGTGGAACTGCCAAATTGTCTTCGACAGTGGCAGCACTAGTTTATGTTCCCCCCAGCAATGAATGAGTGTTGCTATTTCTCCACATCCCCTCCAAAACTTGTAAGTTTCTGTTTGCTTTTTATAGTAGCCATTCTAATGGTATGAAATGATATCTCATTGTGGTTTTGATTTGCATTTCCCGATCAACTAGTGATGAGCATCTTTTTCATGTGCGTTTCAGCAATTTGCATATCCCCTTTGGAGAAATGTCTATTCAAGTCATTTGCCAATTTTTAATTGGGTTGTTTGTCTTTTTATTGTTAAGTTGAAGGATTTCTTTTTTATATGCTGGATATCAGATATGGAGTTTCAAAATATTTTCTCCCATTGTGTTGTCTTTTCATTTTCATGACAATGTCTTTTGATGCACAAACGTTTTTTTGCGTGTGTTTCTTTTTAAATTTTGAGGAGGTCCCCTTAATCTATTTTTTTCTTCCATTGCTTGTGATTTGCTTGTAAAGTTTCAGAAACCGTTGTCTAACACAAGATCCTGAAGATGCTTCCCTACATTTTTTCCTAGAGGTTCTGTATTCCTGGCTCTTCTATTTAGGTCTTTGATCATATTTGCATTAATTTTTGTATATGGTATGATATAGGGGCCTTCACTCATTCTTTTGCATACAGATATCCAGTTCTCCAGTGAAGAGACTTTTCTTCACCATTTGAATAGATTTGGCAGTTTTGTAAAAAATCAATTGTCCATAGGTATGATGGTCTATTTATGAACTTTCAATTCAATTTGATTGGTCGATATATCTATCCTTGTGCCAGTATCATGCTGTTTTGACCACTGTGAATTGTAATATGCTTTAAAGTCAGGCAGTGTGAGTCCTCCAACTTCATTCTTCTTTTTCAAGATGTTTCTGGCTCTTGGAGACTCTACCTTTCCAAATAAATTTGATCATTGGCGTTTTCACATCTGCAAAGTAGGCTGTTAATTTTGTTTGGGAATGCATTGAATCTGTAAATCAATTTGGGGAGAATAGACATCTTAACAATATTTCATCTTACAATCCATGAACACAGAATGCCCTTCCATTTACTGATATCTTCTTTGATTTGTTAGCAATGTTTTGTAGATTTCTGTTTACTAGTCTTTAACATACTTGGTTAAAATTTATTCCTAGATACTTAATTCTTTTAGTTGCAATTGTAAATGGATATTTTTTCTTGAATTCACCTTCTGCTTGTGCAATACTAGTGTATAGAAATACCACTGATTTTTACATGTTGATCTTGTACCCCACCACTTTGTTGAATTTGTTTATTAGCTCTAATAATTTTGCTGTTGATTTTTCAGGACTTTATATAAGATCATGTGATCTGCAAATAGTGAAAGCTTTACTTCTTCCTTTCCAATTTGGATGTCATCTATTTCTTTTTCTTGCCTAATTGCTCTGCCTAGAACTTCCAGTACATGTTAAATAACTGTGGTGACAATGGCAATTTTTCTTTTCCATCTCTTAGAGGGAAAGCTTTCAGTCTTCCATATTGAGTATGATGTTACATGTGGAATTTTCATATATACCCTTTATCTTGTTGAGCAAGTTTCATTTTATTCTTATTATCTAAGTGTTTTTTTCAGAAAGGATGCTGGATTTGTGTCAAATGCTTTTTCTGTGTCAATTGAGATGAGCATTTTTTTTTCTTTTTTCTTTTTGTTAATGTGGTTGTTTTGCTAAGGAAGAGGCAGAAACTTTAAATGCTGTGCAAAGGCAGCTTTATTCAATCAAATGAGTTTCAGGTTATTTCAAGTGATTATAACAATTGAGCAATCAGAGAAAAGAAGAGTAATTAATTAAAGACACAGGAAAGAATGAAAGTATATTCAACCACTCACCAAATTGAGGGAAAACACAAAATCTGATCTCTCACGAGGCTGGGAAGTTCCTTTGCAGCTGATCAGAGTCTCGATTTGAGAAAAGGCCCCAGGCACAGCGTCTCCTCCTGGGTAAGACTTCATCTGGTAGCTGGAGGACCATCCCTTTTAAGGGATTCTGAACCTCAGAACTCCAATGAGTCTTCAACTCATGAGGAATGACCTCAATGAAAGTAACTGAATCCATCTGGTGGGGGGTGGCCAGACTTCCACAGGAGAGACACAGTGTCTCGAGGGGTCTTTTCTTCTATTCTGTTCATGGTACACTAAACAGGAACACGAGGGTTTGACATACATCAACTTTAACTTAATGTTACACAAACAGGACGTAAAAATACCATGTCTAGTAACTTGTTCCTTTTAAACATTTATTTTTTGGGTAATGGATGATGGGGTTGCCTGCATAGCAGCATTATAACATTCCAAAGGACAAAGGACAAATTAATCATTCACAATGCTATGATGAAACAGCAGACACTATTGATTAGAAAGCTTATGAATTCACAATTCTTAATAATAATTTTCTTATAGTACATCGTGGTGTATTACACTAATTGATTTTCGTATAAATGGAATCAAATCCAGTTTATCTTGGTATATAATTCTTTAATGTTATGTTTGATTTGATTTGCAAGCATTTGGTTGAGGATTTTTTCATCTATATTCATAAGAGAAATTGGTCTGTAATTTTCTTTTCTTGTAGTGATTCTGTCTGGCTTTAGTGTTAAGGTGATGTTGGTCTTACAGAATGAGTTAGGTAGTATTCCCTCCTCTTCAAATCTTTGTAATAGTTTGAGAAGGATTAGTATTAATTCTTCTTGGAATAATTATGAATCACTTATGAAGCCATCTTTTCCTGGGCTTTTCTTTGTTGGGAAGTGTTAGATGACTGATTTAATCTCTTTGCTTATAATTGGTCTGTTGAAGTCTCCAAATTCTCTTAGTGTCAGTGTAAGATGTTCTTCTGTTTCTATGAAATTGTCCATTTCAACATGCTTGTTCAATTTTTTCACATATAGTTGTTCCTAGTATCATGTTATAATCCTTTTTATTTCTGTGGGGTCACTAGCTATGTCCCCTCTCTCACTTCTGATTTTACTTATTTGCATATTTCTCTTTTTTTCTTTGACAGTCTAGCTAAGGGTTTTTCAATTTTATTGAACTACGTTTTGATTTTGTTAATTCTCTCTACTGTGTTTTTTTTCAATTTTCAGTTTAATTTATTCCTGCTCTAATCTTTATTATTTCCTTCTTTCCGCTTGCTTGGGGGTTAGTTTGCTGTTGTTGTTGTTTCATTTTTTTTTTCCCCCTAGTTCCTCTAGTTGTTCAGTTAGGTCTTTGATTTTAGTTCTTTCCTCTTTGTCAATGTAAATGTTTAGGGTTATAAATTTTCCCCTCAGGACTGCTTTCACTGAATCCCATAAAGTTTTGATAGGCTGTGTTCTCGTTTTCATTTGTCTCAAGATATTTACTTATTTCCCTTGCAATTTCTTCTTTAACCCTCTGATGAGTGTGTTGCTTAACCTCAATATATTTGTGGATTTCCCATTTTTCCACCTTTTATTGCTTTCCAGCTGCATTCCTTTATGGTCTGAAAAAATGCTTTATATAATTTTGCTCTTTTAAAATTTATTGAACCTGATATTGTTAGGAAAAATGTGGTCTATTCTGAAGAATGATCCATGTGCACTTGAAAAGAATTTATATCCTGCTGTTTTGAGGTGCCATGTTCTGTATAAGTCTGTTAGGTCTAATTCATTTATCACATTATTCATGTTTTCTGTTTCTTTATTGAACTTATGCCTACATGTTCTATTTTTTGATGAGAGTAGTGTATCAAAGTCTCAAACTATTATTTTGAAGGTATCTATTTCTCCTGTTAGGTTTGCCAGTGTTTGTTTCATGTATTTTGGGGCACTGTAGTTAGGTGAACAAATATTTATGATTGTTATTTCTTCTTCATGGATTGCTCCTTTGATTAATATATTGTGTTCTTCATTCTCTCTTATAACAGCTTTTTATTTAAATTCTATTTTGTCCAATATAAGTATAGCAACCCCAGCTCTTTTTTGGTTATTATTTGCATGGAATATGTTTTTCCAATCTTTCACTTTCAACCTATTTGTTTCTTTGGGTCTAAGGTGAGTCTCTTGGGAACAATATAGAGTTTGATGATGCTTTCTAAAATCCATTCTGGCACACTGTGTCTTTTGATTGGAGAGTTTAATCCATTAACATTCAATGTTATTACTGTAAATGCAGTGCTTACTTCAGCCACTTTGTCCTTTCATTTCTATATGGCATATTTTTTTTCTCTCTTTTCCTTCATTGCAAACTCCTTTACAGCATAATAGATCTTTTATAATATACCTGACTGTTCCTTTTCTCTTTTCCATTTCTGTTTATTTTTAAAATACTTTCTGTGTGTTTACCTCTTGCACAGTCTATATTATAACCCACTAATAGGAAAAGATATAAACCTAGCTTCAATAGCATAGCTATTTTCTGAATCTTCACTTCTGCACACTCCTCCAAGTCACTCTCTTTTGTCTTTTCCATTCAACCTGCAGAATATCCTTTAGTAATTCTTGTTAGGCAGGTCTTTTTTTGAAGAACTCTTTCAGTTTGTGTTAATGTGTGAATATTTTAAACTTTCCCTCATTTTTGAAGGTCAGTTTTGCCATTATATTTTAATTACTTCTACAAATATTGAAAAGCAGAATAAAGCACTGATATAATGAATAAAGTTGGTTCAGATAATCAAATTCCACTTAAGCAGATTGTTTCTACAAATTCTATTTTGTTTGGCCACTATAAAATATGCTTGTTGGAAACTTCAGGAGTAATATTTCTTTTTACATGTTCTTGATGGGAAATTGAACCTATAGAACTGTCTCAAGACTATGTTTTTTTTTGTGTGTGTAGCATAAAAAGTTCACAAATTTTATTCTTCCTTACTATATGTTTTCTAGATTCATAAATATTTTTCAGCACTTCTGAAATATTAATACTTTATTCAGAACACACGTGCTTTTTAAAAATAGCTTCAAATTTCTGAACTTGCTATAGTTCATTTGTCCTTTATAAATGGTATCCTTTCTGTATAAATTGGTCTATTAATTAGAAAAACACTTTTAAAATTGTAAATGTACTATGCTTTTCAAAGTATCATATTATATACTAAATCAAAACCATATCTTGAGGTTTTTTCCTGAAAATCCCCATCTTCTTTCTTTGCTTCACCGAATACCCTACACCTTCCCACTAGGGAAAATAAATACAGGCTCTAATGATGAATAGTTACTTTAGTGCATCTTGTCTTGATTTGGAATATATTTAATGAAGATAAGAATAATCTGTCTCCACTGTGTTAATCAAAATTTCGGAACTTTGTGCACATCTTTGTTCTTTTAAGTGTATAAATGATTTCATAGGCTTCCTGTTCAAATTGGTAAAATAGTTTTCTTTTTTAAACTATTTGAATGATATATTTTGACACAAAGTCTCGAATGCTTTAATTTAAAGCCAAGGTTATGATCCATAATGGTTAAGATTATGATGAGTGATGGTTTACTGATTTCCTTCTGGCTTGTCACCCAGGACTCTTGGGAGTGGTTTCCTCTTTCTTTTATACCTGTCTTATTAGAATGTGCTTAAACTTTTCCTCTCCATGTTTAATTCTATGAAAGAACTGGACAGAAAATTGGATATGTATAAAATTTGAATAGTTTTATTTGTTGTTATTCGTTACGATGTGGTCTCTTATATTTGAAAGATTGTTTAGAGAGAGAATTGCCAAAATGTCTCAGTTGTACATATTTAAAGTTATATTTGAATAAATATAGTAGTATTTTAGGCTACTTGTAAAACTTCTCTTCGGATGACCTGGCTCCTTAAATCCAATTGAAGTGAAATTTAAACTAGAGAGAATATCCAGGAAAGGAGGAAAATAATAAAAATATATTAATAGCATCTCTAGATTTCCCCAAATAATCTGTCCTAAAATACTTGAAACACAACTTCTCTTTCTGAAGAACATGAACTCTGTGGGTTCCATAGCAACTTTTTGATCAGTTGTCCTGATTTCAAATGCAGAATTACCTCATCATAAAATAACATCTGGGAGAATGTCTGAGCTATAATCTAGTTGTCTTCCATCTACATATATAAAGCAATCAGAACTTATCTTTGCATAGCTTGTTTCTGAAATATTTTCAAGAGAGGTGTTCAAGAAGAAAATTATTTTTTTAAAATTCAGGAAAGTTATTTGCTTTCTATAAGTATGCACATGTGATATTTTCTGTGGGAAACATAATCAAATTATTCAAGGTAATTAAATGGGTGTCATCACAAAAATATTTTCTTCTAGATGCATTCTAATTTATATTTTTAGTTTACATAATAATATTTTCACATGTAATGAAACAATGATGAGTGTAACTTAACAAAGAATATTTTTATTATCTTAAAAAGGTCACTTTTCACTTGTTTTTAGTATTCTTAATGATTTTCCCCAAAACAGTGGGGAAAAAAGTCTGTTCTGATATCATCCAAATAATAAATGTTATGTGAGAAATATAGTTTTTTAACAACTGCATATGCCATTAATTTACGCTAGAAATTTTATTTAAATTAAGAGGTGTAATTCTCACATAACAATTACTTTTTATTATATCATATTTAAGTAAAAGCACTCTAATGAATGAAGATATTAAAGTAAATATACAAGATGACATATAGTAAATATTAGAAATAGAACTTCAAAAATCATGTGTGCATTCACTGTGTAATAATATCTCCCTGGAATACTTATGAACAAAAGACACTTATGTCAATGTTTTCAATCTGCAAATTATATTGGATTATCCAAAGCTGTTATTTCCAACTCAGTAAAGGGACTGTTGAATGAATTGAGACATGTTTTATGGGTAAAATGCATACCCATTGCAAAGTCTTAGTTCTTAAAAATAAGGCAAAATATTATTTTTATTGCCTGCATATTGAAGTGATACTATATATGCAGATATTGGAAAATAAAATATTATTAAATTTAACTTCATATGCTTCTTTGCAATTTTTTAGTATGGCTAACCGAAAATTTAATTTTACACATATCGCTCATATGTGTGGCTCACAATAATTTCCTTTGGGCAGCACTGCTCTGGAACATTGACAATTTACAATAAATGGCATTATTAATGATAATAGAGCTGAATGCAGTACCATAGTGGATCTGTAGAAAAATTACACACTTTCAATAAAAATACATGTCAGGCTTTTAAGACTCTTGTAAAAGATAAAATCTCTTGAGGTTCTTGTTTCATTTTCTCTGGAACCCAGGGGAACCATACTCATTATACCTGTCAAGTATAGTGACAGGTGTAGTTACAGCTGCAAAAGAATCTTCTTTTATATCTCTCTTTCCATGTTTCCAGAATGAGGAATATTTCATCTTTCATCTGGAAATTTGCCACTCTTTGGCCTCAGGCTCAAATCTTTATATTTTTAAACTTTTCAATAGTGTCATGCATAGAAAAGATGTATTGTTTTTCCTCTATCAAACACCCTGAATAAATTATTTTATTAAATAAAATTTAATGAATTAATAAAATTAATTTTAAAAGTATTAGATATGAAAATATAAAATGCTCGATATGGACAATAAGTTTTTCACAATAATAAGCATAATATCTATATCCAAAATGTGATTTACAAACAATGATCTATGAAATATCTCATTTATGCAAAATAAGAAAGAAAAGCATGCTTTGAATTTGAGTGTATTAGAAGTATGAAAAAAATTAATCAGGTGCATATTTAATTAAGATGATAGACAAAGAGCACCCTTTGCTTTATCTCATTGTTTTTGCACATCTGCCATAAGCTACTAGTTGTTATGAGTAGCCAGACATAAAAATTGCAATTCAAAGGGAACAGTTATGGAAATTATTCTTCCCCCTTATCTCTTTGAAGCATGTATAAGTGAAGTCTAGTAATCCTCCTAATAACAAATGTTGGCTTGAGGAACCTATAAAATCTTTTTTTTTTTTTTCTCTTAAAGTGGTACCTATGAGGATTGTTTAGAGAATTTTGAGTTGTTCCATGCTCTGATACAAGCATTCATATAGCATATCTATTGAATGTTTATTACCTGCCAAATGTTAGGAAAGAAAAGGGTGCAAAACTAATAGCCATACCTTCTGTTTATGAAAACATAGCAGCTATCATATCTTAAAAGGCATGCCCAATCGAAAGTACTAAATGCTGGATAAAATGCAAACCAAAACAAAACTATAAACCCATCAGTGAGCTAACAAAATAGAAATGATCTGCAAGGACTAAAGCAGAGCAAAACATAACCCTGGGAGGTAAGAAAGCATTAAGGTTGATAGTCACCTGAGGGTGTCTGTTCTTTCATTATCAATTGATTTATGTTCACATTTGTTTTTCCATTTTATCAAAGTGACTGGGATATATTTGAAAGGTAGAATATTGACATTTTTTAAAATAACATTTTAAATTAAGGGCATCTTAATAGCAAGCAGTGTGCATTAATATAATAATCAACAAATTATATATGAAGGGTGTCCCTAAATAATCTTTTATATTTTACATGAGTTTAAAAATAACTAGTGGCATTGAAATTTCAATGCTGGACTCTGATTCCATGAGGATTTTTCTCTGAACCTTCAGAAACAAAATTTGACATCAACTGAGTCTCAGATGATATGGGGTCCATCATGCCAAATATTCCTAGATAGATGAAAATAGTAAAAAGTATGTAAAAATGATGCGTGAGTTCATAAGTTTGAGCAGGGTTAAGGTAAAAGGGGATGTCACACAGAAATTAGTATTAGCAAGAAGCTGTTAGCATCCCTAGGGCTGATGTGGTAAATAAGAGAATAATGTGACTGTGCACAGAAAAGGGGCCACTCAGTGGGATCTTAGTCTTAGTACGATGCAAGGGGAGGGGCAGCAAAGGTGTACCTGGTCTTGTCCACCACCTATCCTCCAGTTGTATGTTGTAACCACTGCTAACTGAGCCCACCTTCAAGCTGGTCAACAAACTTTCTCAAATTGTGTGGCTCTTTTTATTAGCAGAAGTGTAATTGATCTATGGGAACATACGATGTATTTTGATCCTTTAATGATGTGAACGTCAATATTATGTATTCTATTCCTATTATTAGTTTCAAAAGAGATGAGATAATTTAAATAGACTAGAGGCCATGTCTTCCCCTATATAGTCAATGAGAGCCTTCATGTATTGACATGAAAAACCACTGAAAATCAAATGCAGAAACATTCTTTTTGTTTCATTTTTGTAAATACTATGCTAAAATGGGTTTTATTTATGCAAAACCAAATAATTAAATAAGAAGGCCAAGAAAACATGTCCTCTTCCAGAAAAAACAATACACATCTTAGTTCCTATGACTATACATTATATAAGAAAGTTGTTCCATTTATTCCATAAGTAAAAAATGTCCATTTAATTGTATTTGAAAAGCTACAAGGCAGGGTAGTTATAACTGAGTTATAAAATGGGCAAAATGTATTCTCTTTTCTCAAAGATTTTGGGGGGAAATTAGACATATTCAATAATTAGAAACAATGCAAGTGCTGCAAGAGATATGAGCACACTTTTGGTATAAACACATTAGGAGGTAATTTATTTCTGAGTGGAATTATACAGAAAGACTTCAGGAAAATAGGCAACTTTTGATCTGAGAATAGAAATTAGAGACAGGGGAATGGACCAATACAGGGAGAGGTAGAAGCATGCAAAAAAATAATCCAGGAATGAGGTGGGTAACTCAGAAGAGGTTAAGGGATTTTTATAGCAATTGGAAAATGGAATATATTTTAGCAACAAATGTAAGTTGGGTCATATTTGAATGGACTTGAATATTATATTTAGAGGTTTGATATGTTTAATGAAAATTCCAATAAAGGTCTATCAGTTAAGTGACATTAGCATGATTAAATAATTTATTCTGATCCTCAGGTGATTTTTAAAAGATTTTAATCTATTGATTAAATTTTAATGGAGAGTGAGAAAAGGATAATATAAAATAATTTAGAAATAATTATATGGAAGATCACTATACACTTAAATATCCTTTGTTTGTAATATTGCATGCAATAATGCCTGAACTAAAAAGAGTATATCTCAGTAAACTATTCACTGTAGAAAACTTCATTTCTAGAGATTGAATAATCTTTAAAACCATAGAATTTTCCAGAATGTGGAAACACTCCTACATATATATGTCTTGATAGATGTAGTGGAATTTAATAAATCCAGTGCTATGATTTCTCAGCAAAACAAAAAAAAAGCACAAGAGTAAGTAATTAATAGGTGTGTGACTGGAGTAGAGCAGATTGTCAAGAAATACATAATGCACACTTTAAAAATAATCACAAAATGAGCAATTGCATAGTCAATATCCAAATTAGAAAAATAACTGAATTAGAACATAATGCCATGTCTTCTCAGACTGTAATGTGCACCAGGACCTTTTTAAAATAGAGATCTTGATTCAGTAGTCTGGGAAGCAAGAGATTCCCCCAGATTATTCTACAGGATGCAGATATGCTGGTCAAAGGATCACTGTAAAATTTTTTCCACAACCCCCGTTAATTTCCAAACTTTTATGACCCTTCTGCCCCATGAGAATTAAACATAATGCTGAATTTGTATTAAACATGACCTTGATTTTCTTTACAACTTAACACCTAAATGGCTTCCAAAACTCTGTGTTTATGTGTGTCTGTGTGCAAATGTATTATTTTAGATCTACCAGTTTGGAAACTTACATAATTGGAATTTGACAATTTTTAATCACTTAATATAATGTTTTTGGTATTTAATTATAACCTTGGTTCATTTATTATTTTGCTATATATTACTGCATTATATGATTATTCTACAGTGTATTTATCTCATCTATTATTGTGAACATCTTCAAACTGTCTCTCTCTCTCTATATATGATGAAGAAGATAGTGCAGCCCTGATCCCCCCACCCCTTAACTGACACCCACAGCTTCAGAAAGATAAACAGCTCCTCTCCCGTTTTCTCTGAAACTCACAGCTTTAGGAGGATAAATGGCTCCTCTCCCCATTTCCCTGAAACCCACAGCTTCAGAAAGATAAACAGCTCCCTGGCTTCTCTCCTCCTCGCCCGCCCAAGGTCCTCTGCTTTAGGGAGATAAGCTAAACTTGCTTTTTTTTGCTTTTGTATTCACGACCTTGAGGTCGTGAATAAAGTGTTCGTCAATCAAGATGAAATTGTTGAATGAGAGGCCAGGAAGTGAATGAAACATCAAGTATCCCTGCTGGCAGCAGCCATGGGAAATCCCGATCCCACCGGATGAGGAGGACCATCTCGAAAAGGGGGGACAAGTACGAAGAAGATGCCTCTGGCTAGAGACTAATGTGCTTACTGCAAAGAAAGTGAACACTGGAAAAATGAGTGCCCCTGAAAGAATCGGGTGCATGAAGGGGGCAACCCCAAAGGGAAATACCAACCTGAGCCCCAGGACCATCTGAATGGACTAGTGGGACTCGGGCCTGAATAGGGGTGACTCGGCTCACTGGAACTTGGTCCCCACAAGCCCATGTTCACACTACAAGTCAGGGGCCAGTCAATGACTTTCATGGTGGACACTGGTGCTGAACATTCTGTGGTCATAACCCCCGCCGCCCCCTTTAGCAGAAAAACTGCTAATATCATAGGAGCGACTGGGGACCAGTCGAGTCAACGGCCTTTTTGCCAGTCAAGAACTTGCCAGCTTGGTAGCCGCGAAGTGACTCATGAATTTCTATACCAGCCTGAATGTCCAGATCCCCTACTTGGTAGCAACCTCTTAACCAAACTGGGATCCCATATTACCTTCAAGCCTGAGGGGCCAGCAAGCTTAAGCCTCGGGACCGGCCTCACTGTCCTCGTCACTGTACCCTGAAGTGAAGAATGGAGACTTCATGCAGAAGAAAATTCAATCCAGAATTCAGAAAAACTGCTGGAACTTTTTCCCCAGGTTTAGGCAGAGAGAAACTCACCAGGAATGGCACAAACCATGCACCGATCATCATCAACCTGAAGCCTGGAGTGGTCCCGGTCCAGCAAAGGCAGTATCTGATCCCCCACAAAGCACAATTGGGCATGGTCAAACACATAGACCACCTGAGGAAAGAGGGAATCCTGATCGAGTACCAGTCACCCTGGAACACCCCATTATTATCAGTAAAGAAGCCAGACAGGACAGGATATCAACCAGTCCAGGATTTATGAGCAATCAACAATGCCACTCTCACCTTACATCAGGTTGTTTCCAACCTGTACATTTTGCTGGGACAACTGCCACCTGAAGCTGCCTGGTTCACTTGCCTGGACCTGAAAGATGCCTTCTTCTGCCTGCGGCTGGCCCCCCTGAGCCAGCCTCTGTTTGCCTTTGAGTGGGAAGATCCCAGAACCTGGCAGAAAACTCAACTAACCTGGACCCAGCTCCCACAAGGCTTCAAAAGCTCCCTTATCCTTTTCGGGGAAGCTTTGGCAGCAGATATGGCCACCTACCCCCAGGAGGACTGCAGGTGTGCCCTCTTGCAATATGTAGAAGACCTCCTACTTGCCAGTGAGATGGAGGAAGATTGCTGGAGAGGGACCCAGACTCTCCTACAACTTCTAACACAAACTGGGTACAAAGTGTCTTGGAGAGAAGCCCAAATCTGTAAACGGCAAGTCAAGTACCTGGGGTTCAGCATCACACAAGAGCACCAGATACTAGGACCAGAATGGAAAAATTAATCTGCACCATCCCTACCCCCACCACAAAAAGAAAACTTTGTGAGTTCCTTGGGGCCGCAGGGTTCTGTCATATCTGGATTCCCTGCTTTGCAGCCATGGCCAAACCCCTTTATGAAGTTCTGACGGGCCCAAAAAAAGAGTCCCTTATCTGGGGAGAAGCTCAACAGAGGTCCTTTCAAAGCATCAAAAAACAACTCGGCCGAACCCCTGCCTTGGGGCTCCTGGATGTAACTCACAGCTTCAACCTGTTCATGCATGAGAAGAACACATTAGCTCTGGGAGTCCTCACACAAACAGTCAGACCCTGGCAGAGGCCCATCGCTTACCTCTCCAAGCAGCTGGACCCTGTGGCTGCAGGGTGGCCGCCCTGCCTGAAAGCCCTGGCAGCAAATGTAACCCTCATCAAAGAAGCCAACAAATAAACCCTCGGACAGGCTATTCGTGTCATGGTGCCACACGCGGTCACTGCCTTAATGAACTCACATGGGTACCAGTGGATATCTAACTCCCGGCTCACACATACAAAGGTTTACTCTGTGAAAACTCCAGAGTAACAATAGAATCAGTGCACAGTCTAAACCCCATCACTTTCCTGCCAGACGAAGAGGGAGCCCCTGAACTTGACTGTGTTGAAGTGACAGAGGAAATTTACACCACTTGCCCCAACCTCCAAGACAAACCACTTCCTTCCCCGACCAGACACTATTTACAGATGAAAGCAGTCTTGTTAGAAATGGGGAAAAGCTTGCTGAGTATGCAGTCACCACTGTCGAACAGGTAGTAGAAGCAGCATCTCTACCCCGGGGATGGTCGGCACAACAGGCAGAACTTTGGGCACTGGTATGAGCCCTGCAGTTAGCCGCCGGGCAGGTAGTAAACATTTACACTGACTCTAAATACGCATTCGCTACCATTCACATCCACGGAGTGATTTATAAAGAAACAGGCCTCCTGACTGCAGGGGGAAAGGAAATTAAAAACAAAGAAGAAATCCTTCAACTATTAGAAGCAATCTGGAAACCAGACAAAGTCGTCATCATCCACTGCCAGGGACATCAGAAAGGGATGGATATGGTCACTCAAGGGAATGGGCTAGCCGACAAAGCAGCTCGGCAAGAAGCTGAAGGAGCCCATGGAATATGAGACCTGGAATCGACACCGCAGCTGTCCCTCTTAGGACAAGAAACTAATCAACTAAACTATACCTGAGACGAACAGGAATGGGCCAAGAGAGAAGGGGGAAGCCAGACCCCCGAAGGAACTTGGCTGCTCCCAGATAACTGGATTTTCATCCCGAAAGGAGCTGCTCATGCCCTCATCTTGCAATACCACCAACTCACCTGCCTAGGGAAAACAGCTCTAGAAGCCTTACTTGGAAGATACCACTACATAGCCTGACTGGCCTCCCTCTGTGCCTCCATCAGCAGCCAGTGCCAAGTTTGTGCCCAAAACAACCCTCTACAAGGTCCCTGAGCCGCGACTGGGATCCAGCACACGGGAACGGCCCCTTTTGAAGATCTTGCAGATTTCACAGAAGTAAAACCAAGTTGGGGGTACAAATAACTGTTGGTGATGATATGCACCTTTTCAGGCTGGGTCGAAGCTTTCCCTACTCGCACGGAAAAGGCAAGAGAAGTGACTAAGGCTTTACTCGGAGAAATCATTCCCCAACACGGGCTGCCTCTGTCCATTGGGAGTGACAATGGCCTGGCCTTCGTGGCCACCGTAGTCTAAGAACTGGCAAAGATGTTAGGGATTAAGTGGAAACCTCATACCACTTATAGGTCTCAGAGTTCAGGGAAAGTCGAATGCATGAATTGAACCCTCAAAGTCACCCTAGCTAAACTCTGCCAAGAAACTAGCCTTCCCTGGGTAGACTTACTTCCCTTAGCCCTCCTCCAAGTTAGGTGTACCCCAGGGCCCACGGGCTGTTCACCCTTTGAAATTCTATTTGGGTGGCCACCCCCAATTATCCAGGCCTTCAGAGGAAATCTTAAGCTCCTGGGAGAGGCTGCCAAGATTCTATCCTATAGCAGCTGGGGAAAACTCTAGCTCAAATACATAGAACTGTCTTGTCCCTAAACCTCATCCCTCTGGAACACCCAGAGCACCCCCACCAGCCAGGTGACCAAGTCTGGGTCAAAGACTGGAAAAAAGAACCCCTTCAGCCTACCTGGACAGGTCCATATACTGTGATCTTTGTAACTCCCACTGCTCTTAAAGTTGCAGGCATCATCCCTTGGATCCACCACTCCAGGGTCAAGAAAGCACACCCCGACAAATAACCGGACAGCTGGACAGCCCAACCTGTACCCGGCCACCTCTTAAGAGTTCGAGTTGCCCGGAATCACCAAACACCCTCCTCATCTACCACCCTGAATGGATCCCTGCTCCTGGTGATTCCTGTCCCTGGTTGGACTGTTCACCCTGGTGCTGGGAATTGGACTGGCTGCTGTAGCCCCTGCAGACTGGACAATAGTAAATAGAGTTTTACTCTATATACCTGTGCCTTGTAGGATGCTTCTGTGCCTTAGGTTGCTTTTCCTATTCTCCCTCAGGGCTGGCACCAGTTCTCAGCCCTGCTCCAGTTGTTACAAATCCACCCCCCTCTCAGCAGCAAATAGGTTAAAAGAGCTTGCAGTAAAGTACCAACCCTCCTCTTCCTTTATCTACCATACCTATATGCCGGCAGAATGTTATAGATTATCCAAAGCCTCAGTTTGTGAGGAAAGGGACAAAAGTTATGGATGGCCAGACTGAAATTTGGGGTTAGCTGCAGAACTTACAGCACACCAGGGGAGGTCAGTTGTTGGACTTATTATACACATGCAGGCATGTCAGATGGGGGCAGGGTACAAGATATAGCCCGGAAAGAAAGCTTAAAACAAGTCCGAACCAGCCTCGCCCGACTAGCCTAGGGCTCCAAGTATGGTGAGCAAATTTAACAGGACTTTTATCAGCTCACTCAGTTCACAGCCCCCGTTCAACAACAGGTTAGGCGGTTGATTAGCATCACCTGTGCTCTCCTCCACACTATCAACCCCGGGGCCAACTATTGTTGGTTGTGCCTGTCCCTGAGAAAGAGAACCTACTCGGGCACCCCAGCCCCTCCTGACTGGAACTTAAATCAAACCCTGATGGAAACCAGTAATTGGACTGCCCCTATTGGCCCTATAGCCCTCGACGTCTGCCTAAACATCGCAGAGAGTAATCTAACCTGTCTTAGAGGCAGCCCTGCACCGGGGTCAAAGCCCAGTGAAGACATCCCTGAGACTTTGTGCACTTCCTACCGAACCTCGTTAACCAATCAGACTCAATGCACCCCCCGGGGGCTTTTTACCTATGTGGAAGTACTGTATATAGGTGCTTAGAGGCCAACTGGGCAGGAAGTTGCGTTCTGGTGTTTTTAACACCTGAAATATCAATCTACAATGAAACAAAACTGGAGTTGGTGCTAAGGCCCCATCAGAAAAGGGCCAAAAGTGCCTTACTCACCTCCATCCTCATGGGGGACAGGAGTGGCCGCAGGGATAGGAACAGGGCTGGGAGGTCTGGGCTCCTCTGTTGGGTTCTATTATAAGCTTTCCCGAGAACTAAATGCCACTAAGTACATAGAGCGAGTGGCAGATTCTTTGGTTTCCCTCCAAAACAAGATTAACTCACTTGCCAGAGTAGCCCTACGAAATAGAAGAGCCCTTGACTTGCTAACTGCCAAAAAGGGGGGAGCATGTATTTTCCTAGGGGAAGAGTGCTGCTACTATGTTAACCAGTCAGGGATAGTCACTACCAAAGTGAAAGAACTTAGGGATCGAATCCAAAAGAGGAGGGATCACTTAAACGAATTATGGGGCTGGAACCTAGGACAGTGGACCTCTTAGCCTCTGCCTCTGGCTGGACCCTTGATTATCATATTCATAGCAGGCACCTTTAGCCAGTGCATAATAAATGCACTCATCAGGTTCATTGAAACAACTGTAACTCTCATAACTACTGCCAAAATTCTACCCTTAAGAAAGTATAGGCCACTAAGTACAGACGATGCCCTATGGGAATTAAAAGGGCATCAAAGGGGGGAGAATGATGAAGAAGATAGTGCAGCCCTGAGCCCCCCACCCCTTAACTGACACCCACAGCTTCAGAAAGATAAACAGCTCCTCTCCCCTTTTCTCTGAAACTCACAGCTTCAGGAGGATAAACAGCTCCCTGGCTCTTCTCCTCCTCATCCTCCCAAGGTCCTCTGCTTTAGGGAGATAAGCTAACTTACTTTTTTGCTTTTGTAAACCCTGCCTGCCTGCTTGCTTAAGGAATTTGCCCACTTGCCCAGCAACCCACTAGCCAATGAACAAGAACCTATATAACCCCACGAAAGGTGATGTTGGGGGCTCAGAATTTGGAGACTGAATTTTCCTCTGGGCCCGCGCTAATAAAACTTTGTTCCTCTGCCTCTCTGAGTGCCATTTGGGCTTTCTCATCATCTAAGTCTCGTTTTCTGCTGCAACATATATGCACACACACATATATATATAACGAGCATATGGTTATTACTGTTATGAAAATACTTATGCACGTGCCCGGGGCAATGTGTGTACAAATTTCTCTAGGGTATGTAATGGTGGGGGGAGTGACTAGGACATAGTGTAATAAAGGGTCTGACTCCATTTTTCATTCTGGACTGCTGACGATTTTAAGCCTCATGCCTCATTCTTTGTCTTCTGTTCCACATCAGGATAAGTTGCTAAGAAAGCCTGGGTGCTCCCTCCATGGGCATCAGTGGGAAGTTCAAACTTTTTCCCTGGTCTCAACATTTGAACACCACTAAAATCTCAAGCCAGTCTCCTTTCTCTGCTCTATTAAGCCAATTTTTGGACCAACTTAGGAAGTCTTTGCGGAAAGTCTCATTTTGTGTGCAAATTTTCATACTGTCTTGGTGTCTGTGTCATCATCAGTCTCTGAC